>JABUQX010005639.1:0-32461 GCA_015478945.1 Trachelipus rathkii
TTCTGGTAACAAAAGACCTTGTAGAAGTGGCTACCAGAGGAGTCTAATCAGCTGAAGGCAATCCCCGTCAGGCCACCAACATTCTAAGTCGAATACAAACTATCACCTGAAGAGCACCCTCGGGATAACACGTTCAGATCAGATTCTCTGCCACTTCTCCAACCCCAGCTCAACGATTGGCTTTACTTCCTAGACCTTCCAATGAATTTCCTTCAAAGCTTGAAACTTAAAAAAGACAGAAAAATGTTAGGTAAAGCAAATGCGATAAGAAGTTGAAGACAACATTATCGGTATAAGGATTATTGATGACGGCGTATTTTTGCCAAATGGATGGTGTGAAAATGAAGATTTAGCAGAAAAAAGCGCTTCGAGCAGGAGTAAAGACATAATCATGGCATGCTTGAGAAATTGGTTTCTCACACTGAAGAAGGAAGCCCTATTTCGAAAAGAAAAAGGTGAAAGTCCAAAGTGACAGTATAAGTTCATAGGTTATGTATTCTGCAATAGGGGCAATGTGAAAAGTCATGTAAAATTAAGATTAAGCTAACAAGCAAACTGATATCATAGAAGCAATACATGGATTGCGGGCAAAACGCTGCTTGGCTAAATGTCGACCAAAACGTTGTGGGCCGATTCTTATAAGAGATAGGATATTCGTGCCATAATCACAAAGTAGTAGTTGGGTCGTTGGTACATGACTCGAAAACTAAGGATTGGTTCAAAGGAAAATGAGTGGGAAAAGGTATGAGTTTGTCAAAAAGAATGACTATATAAAAAGGAATTAAAGTTAAGATAAGTTATAGGGGCTAGCAGCAGATTGAATAGTCCAGAGTAAGGGTTAATAAGGATTATATGTTTTTGTTCTAGGCGTATAACCGGTGATTTGTTCTTTTGTTTCATCTCCAATATGAAAGCCAATAAAATATGGAGAAAAAAGTTTATTGAATTATGATTATAATTGTGCAGGTGATAGGTTTGTCCACCAACTGGTGATTTGATGTAGTTAAACGGTGTCTGTTCTATTAAAATCAATGCCCTGATACTTCCCCATTTGAGTTATATATATGCGTAGCGTTAAACTGGATGGAACTCTATCAATTTTTGGAAGCTATCCTAAAATTCATTAAATGCGGGTGTTCGCTTTTAATGCTCTTTCAGCTCATGATAGTAATTCTAAAGGAAGCTAGTTGCCTAAAGATGTTTATTTCTTTCTATAGTTTAACCTGTTTGTCCGTCGGCCGTACCAAAAGGAAGTGAGCACGTCTCCTCCGAACTCGAAAGGTGGGCTCGTGTCTTTTGATACGTGCTGAGACCAAGGGTAGATCACGACTTCATTTATCTGGCAGAACTTTACATCAGAATGGTCAATCAGTTTTAATTCCCAATGATGAGCCCTTTGGTGAGGTTGAAACAAGTCAAAAACTGTTTCAAAGAGTTGGTTCAAGTGAACTTATATTTATTCACTAAACTTATTGTCCTAGTGATTGTTTCCTTTGATGTCTGAGGAATTCTAGAAGATAATATAGATCTAGTGATCCTTCGATGAAACTACTTCACCAGTCGTATAAGACCTAAGCCGGCAGAATCTTGTCTCCTTTTTCTTTTAGATAGACGTTGACAGGGAAGGATGAAGTAGTCACCACATTAACAATAGCCAATTTTATAAGTTTATATATTGGAACCAAGTTATATACTTTTCTTTATTTTATATTAATATCGCTTAAGTTCCGTGGATATACTTGATAAAATTTACAATGTCAAAATTGAAATATGCCGTTAGTGAAAACAAACAACTAACTTAATTATAATTGGTAGTGAATCTATTCCGAATGCTACATCGTACTAATTTTCTGAACTTCAAGTTTAACTGCTACGTAATAGCTAATTACATAGTTTTAAAATCTGAAACCGGCAAACTTTTAAATACAAATTATACGTTTCTTAAAAGATTCAAAGTTACGGTTCTATTTTTTTTCTATAGAAAAGTTTGTGTTTTCTATTTTATGTATTTTATATTTAAAAAATGTGCAGCCCCCCCTGTTTTGGGAACGTAAAATGATCGATTTTCTTGTATAAAAAATAGCAAGAAAAATAAACGAAAATCTAACTAAGTTAAATACTTCAGATGATGAGAAAAATTCAGAAATATTAATTCATGTCTATTAATATTAATTAAAGTTATTTATTAATTAAACGTCAAATAAAAAAAATCAAAACTAGTATGATGCCTTTTTATGAAAAAATTTTTTAATTTAAAAAGTTATTAAAGTACTTGCAAGATTTCTAATCCAAACTAGGTATTTTTAAAAATAGTAACGATCTTTTCTAATCATCGAGTTTTCTTAAATAATATATCATATTAAACTTAGACATTCATTAAATGAAAACAGTCTAACATCTCTTAAAATTAAAAATATTCTTAAAATCTATAGAATCTTTCTAAAAACTAAAGGATTTTTCTTAATCTACAAAAAAATTACAGAAATCATATGAAATGAATAGCCGGAGAGCAAATAAATTTAGTCTCAACTCTGATTCAAATCCATTTGACAGCGGAGTTTGGACAGTAGGATCTTCGCATAGTCTCCTTCGTCTTTACCTCTGCTGGTAGAGCTGGTCTTCATCCTTGTTTGACTTCTCGAACTCTGGTGATAGAATCTCTGACCAGAAACATTGATTGGTCTGTAGACGGAATCTGTTTTCTGTTATCTCTGATTCCCTAGGGTGATCGACAACAGGGGAATGGAATATGGCCATCTCTTTCAGGGACATTAAAGGATTTCCTGAAGAATTCTGAGGGATCGCCTAGCCCATATATCTCGCTCATTGCTGGTGCTTTGAAGAATTCTCTATTAAGGTTCTAATGAAATCGCTTGTTGAATGGGTGTTTCAAAGAGTTTCTAAACTCTCTCTCCGACGAGGGTTGGAAGATTCTTTGGATTCATTTTTAGGAGGGAACAGCAAAATCATATCAGGACGTACTCTCCTGTGCAAACTACATCTGCTGTATCTTATTCTTTCCAACCAACGTCATTATATTTACTTGCTTTCCGACATATTGTTATCCCTTACAGGTTCCACCGGAGTTGGTTTATAGAGTCTGAAAAGCGCCAGAGTTGTTTCAATTCTACGTTGGTTCGCGAAGGAGATTGGTTAATATTGTAGCAAACTGAGTTGGTTGTGAGGAGTTGAAATATATGCCAAACTGAGTTTGTGTGTGGGGAGTTTGGGAATAATGGAATTGTTCGTTCTTGGATAGATAGTCTCACTTCATCATCTTTTCTTCTTTGAACTGTTCGAGCACTTTGGGGTGTCTTCGTTCAATCTTTTCTTCTTCACTCCTTGGGGAGCTAACCTTTCTAACGCTGGGGATCAAACTTCACATTCAATCAAAGCTAACGTACTCATGAATCTGTGTTCTGCGGAAGCACTCTTTTCGGGGCGTGTCCACAGGAACAGGAAATGTGTTGCCTGAACTTAAAAAAAAAATTACATTCAACTTGTTTGGTCCTCAAAACATCGGACACTGTTATGCCCTTTCAAACTTGAACATAACTATAAAGTATGATGGGTTTCTTTTGACAGCTCTGATGAAACATAATCCCGATCTGAACTCTCTTCTGCTTCAGTCTGCTCAATGTCTTCGTTGGTCCTCTTCTTCTTCCAACTCTCTCTGCCAAAAATCTAATAGTCGATCCTTCTACTACTGTTGCTGTTACTTCGTTTGAGATGAAACCTCTTTTTCTCTGGACATCAAAAGGGGACACATAGTCTGGCATTTCATAAGGACTCCTCTTTATATACCCATAATAGAAGTAGGAACCCAGGATCGATTATTAAGCGGAAATTAATTGCGAGTTGGCAAACTAAGATACTATCCCAGTCTCTGGTGTCTTCACGTAGTTCGTACGAAAGACTCAATATCCAGGTGATCTTCTCAACGACTCCGTTCTGGGATGCTTTATAAGGCAAAATCTCTACCTTTTTATCCCCAAGAGCCTTGCCACAAGTCCGCTTAACACCGACTAGTAACTCTAGGCATTGTCCGACACGAAGAAGTTGGTGGCACTTATGTCTACAATGACCCCCCTTTCCTGCAGCGCTCGGGCAAACTCTTTACTTGTCCTAGTTTTACAAGGCACCAGTAACTGAGCCCGTAACGCGTTCAAAACATCCGCGGGAAATACTAATATAAATATATTGGGCCCCTGATCGTGCAAGTGGGAGTTTCCCCAAATACTGGCCAACATGAAAGCTAGAGAAGGGTGTATCAGGGCAAAGGCCATCTGTAATCTCTGCTTTGGTAGGTTTTCAATCCGAGCCAAAGCACACGATACACACTGATACAATACTCTTTTACCAATTGGAATAGTGGGAAAAGCGTACTTTGTCCACCCTCTTTCGGTTTTTTAAACTGTCCTCCAGTGTCCTGCCTAGCGACGCATTGGCCAGTGATCTATCACACTGGTATATCAGACGGTCAGGACTGTATATGACATAGTTGATGTGGCAATATAATAACCTGTGTGATAAAAAAATGATGTTGGAGTTAGGGTGTTGGGGGGTGCTGTTTTACCCAGCCAGAATGGTGACAAACGGGCACTGCCGCTGCGCTCATGAAAGTCTTCGCGGGAACCACAAAATCCTGGCTAGGTAAATGACCGGCCGTCAACCACATGCGTGAAGAAAGAAGACGGTTTAAGCGGCAGGAGGACCGACCAAATAGTCGGGGAGAATGGGGGATCTGTGAAAACTAGGGGGGAGAAGGAGACGAAAAGGCCAGGGCAAGCACCGGGCGTGGGGACGGGCGAAAAAATGAAACAAAGAGTGGGAGCAGGAGAGTGGTGGGAACGTGAAACAAAGAAGTCGAAGAGGGGGTGAAAGGGTGGAGGCAAACACTACGGCCCAAACACGCCTTGGTCGAGGGATGCGGAAGGCCTGTGGTGTCGCGGCCGCGTAGACACAGAAACGAAAGAAAAGATGGGGCTGGCGCGTGCCCAGCAGCCGTGAGCTGTGGAACAACACGCCTGCCAAGCCAGAAGACAAGCACAGCAGGATCACAAAGCCAAGGCCGAAAGCGATAAGCAGAAGGCAAGCGGAGGCACACCACAGCGGCAGGTGTGCAAAACGGGGATGCCGTGACGACGTGCGCAAGCGACCCCGCGGTGATCGAAGGCCTACCTCGGCCATCGCCAGGTCGCGAAGCGCAGGAAGAAGCGGATGCCCGCAGAACCCAAAAGAGACGCGGTGGCGCGGCACAGGCGGGAAGGAGGAAACGGTCAGCGGCCGCCACCGGGCGGTGGGCGGAAAGTCCAGAGCGTCGCCAGCGAACCCCGAAGGGACCAAAACGAGGAGGCAAAAAAAGCGACACGGGAAAGTGGACCCTTCAACGGGGGCCCATGAAAACGGCAGAACGGGGCGACAAAGGGCAAATGGGCGGAACGAATAACCGGTCCGGGCCGAACAGTACGCACAAGTAACCGGGCAACGGGAAGGAGCGGCGGCGGCCCAAACAGTGAGGCGAGGAGGGGCAAAACGAGCGTGTGTGCGAGGCGAAAGGCAGTCAAGGGCGGCGCGACGACTCGAGCGAGATGGGACGCGTGCCAAGGAGCCGCGACACGGGGAAGACGGAGTGCCGCCGAGCGAGGGAAAAGGCGTCGAGATCGGCAGAGGAAACACGCGGGAAACGGAGGGGAGGAGGGAACCGGGAAGCGCATTGCATACCGGGGTCGCTGGCTGTGGGTGTGTGTCGTGCGCGAGACGAATGAAGGGGAGCTAGGGCGAAACAAGCCTGGATAATGCCCTGGCAATGGCCGCGGCCGGAGTAAGAAGCAGTCGACGGCCGCAGGGACGGGGCGAAGCAGAGGGAGGAAGAGAACCGGAGGGGCAGGGGGAGGAGCTGCAAGGCAAAAGTGGGCGAAGCGCAGACAGGGACAGCGCGCACGTAGGCCAAGACACGGAAACGCCAGCAAAAGCGCGAGAGGCGGCCAGTAGCGGGGGGGCGAACACGGGGTCCGCCGCGCGGGACAGAGGGCGCGCAAGAGCTCGTCGGACCACGGCCTGAACTGCGGGCCGGGAAAGACCGGGGGAGAGGGGCGACAGTGCGACTGAAAAACAGTGCTCGCTGCGTGGCCCGGGATCGGGGGGGGCACGGCTGCAATGCAACGAATGACGGAGAACCGGGGCCCACAGGGGGGCACGCCGGGGGGCAAAGGAGAGGGGGAGTGTCACTCAAAGTAGAGTGAGGTGGAGGACAATCGGGGAGTGGCTTCACGGGAGACCGGAGGAATGAGAGAACTAGGGAGCCTTCGTGTTGTGCGGAAGGAGCGGGGCATGTAGACAACGGCCGCGCCATGCGAAAGCAAGGGGGCAGCGAACGGGGAGGGAGGGGAGCCAGACGAGGGACTGGGGAAAACAGGGGCGGCAAGCAAACGCTGTATCGGCAAGGGACCTGCGCAGCGAGCCGGAAAAGATGCCACCGATGCCGCAATGAAGTACAAGGCGGAACGCAGGGACGGAAGGGTGTGCCGAAAAGGAGAAAAAGGGCGGATTGCGGCGGCGGAGCGCCGCGGGAGCAAAGCCGGCAGAGGAGGAGGGCGGAGTCGGCGGGCTGGATAGTCTGTGCGCTCCGGCCACCGGCAACGCAGCGGCCAGCGGTCAGACGACGCCGGCGGCGCGCTCCGCGAGCGGCGGCATCGGAAAGGGAGGAACGGACAGGATCGGCGGGCCGGGGGAAGAACGCGAACGGGGGGGTGGGCCGACAAGGCGCGGGGGAGTGCACGGACAGGGTGGGCGGGGGAGGTGAACCGACAGGCGCCGGGCCTGGCGGGGAAACAACGGGCGCAACGGGGGGAAGAAGGGGGGGCGAAGGCCCGAAAAGCGCCCGGGGGCGAAGCCCGAAGGGGGCGAGAAGCCGGAAAAGGGGGGCGAAGCCAAAGGGCGAGCCGAACAAAACCGTGGGGCGCCCGAGGGGGCACCGCCGAGACACGGGGACAGGGCGCTACGCCGAGAGCCAGCGAGGGAGGTAGCAGAATAAACAAAACTACCTCTTCATGAAAAAATTCCTGTGTACTGAAATTTCACCTCTCCTATCTTTTACTTTGTCAGCCTTAATTACCTGTATTTATAACACCTGAAAAGGACACGGTGGTTAATAAGCATACATGAATAAAATGTGGGCATGCATATTTTTAGTTATATATATTATATATATATATACATTAAAATACACCATGGCCCTTGAACTTAAACTGTGCATTACTTGACCCCAGGAGCTGCCACGATCTCCTCTCCTAGTCTGTCCATCTGTCTCGTGCTGCACCTTCTGCACTCCTAGCTGTTCACTTAACCCGCTTGAGATTGGGCACATCACCTGGAAAGGGGAAAAGAACATGCAGCGGCCCTTACAAAGTATATATATATATATATATATATATAATATATTTATATATATTATTATTATATATATATGATATATATATTATTATAATATATTTATTATATATATATATATATATTATTAATTTGTTATATATTATTTTACTAGTAGTATTAATTTAATAATATTTATATAACTACTAATAAGTAAATTAGTAATTATAATAATTATTACTTAATTATTGTAATTTCATTATAAATGAATAACCTAATTAATAAAATAATAACATGACAAGAACATCACAAAGGATTTTTGAATAAACTGCGTGTTTAAAACAGGTTGCACTTTTCTTCTTTAGCTTGCACATTCTTATCGTATTTAGTATAGAAAACTAAGAACTGAGAAAATAATTATTACCACACTTTAATCACTTACAATGCCCGCTTTTCATACCCAATAATATAAACCCGTTTTCGAAATGACTTTCATCAGGAGAACGGGGAGAGTTAGGGTCACGTAATTAATTTAAAAAAATTCATAGCCGAAACCCGAAAACGATAGCCGCGGAAAAATGCAGTGCGTCGTTGGCTTGTCCGAGTATTTAAAAAAAAAATTTTCGGCTACGACTACGGCTAGAATTGATAGTGCGGCATAGCCGAATAGCCGAAAATCGTTGCGGCATGCCCAGCTATGATTTAGCACGAATATCGTGATAGACGAACGCGATTTTTCATAAGTCACTTTTGGTTACAAACAATTGGAATCCAGCTGTTGTGATGGAAAAAAATAAAAAAGAACAAATGGTTCATATTACAAATAACTGATAACTATTGTGATGGAGTTTATCCATTGTGGGTAAAGACATTACCATTTTAAAGGCTAATTTTTTGAATTTTTATTCACAATTCAAACGGGCCTACAACGCTGCCATCTTTTTGTACATTTTTTCGTAAGAACTTGCTAAATTCGGCAAGCATGGGAAATAGCACACAACCTTACAGAATTAAGGGAAAAAAAATTCCTACGTTTGGTGAGCATTTTTCACGATTTTACGCGAAGTTTTTAACAAAAATGAATGCAAACTGGAGATTTCTTACGTTTCGTAAGACATATGCAAAAATAAAAATGGCTTTATAACATGATAGTTTCGATCACAAGTTATAAAAAACTTCAGCGTCTCCTCTCTCTCTCTCTTGCGTTGCTTAAAAAAAACTCTGGATGAAAAACATTTTAACTAAGAGAAAAAAATAATATATTTGTGAATTGTGATAAACCTTCTTGAGTAACTTAAAAAAATGTGTACTATTATCTATTAATTACTAGAATTAGTGAAAGCAACTTATTTAGTCTAAGTTTGATTCAAATTTGATTCAAACGTTCATATTTTGCGTTTTTTTTTTAAGAAGACATTTTGATGAAAAAGTGGTAAAGTTCCGGTAGTTCCGGCGGAACCAGAACTTTTAAAAAGTGGAGGTTCTGGTTGGAACGGTTGGGTTCCGTACATCCCCAATAAATATATATATAATATATATAATAATATAGATATATATATATATATATGATGATATATATATATATATATATATATATATATATATAAGACATATATATATATATTATATATATTATTATATATATATATATATATATATATATATTATATATATTAGTGTGGGACGATTAGATGGAATTTTTTGATAATGATGATGATGACGACGATATAAAATTTTGACGGTGAACTAATTAATGATGACGATTAAACTTGAAAAAACAGGTATATATATATCTTTTCAAAAAAATTCATTATTTAATAATTTTAACAAATTTAATTAATAAGGAAGAATTAATTAGTGTTCACAATTTATTGCTTATTTTAAATGTGTAAAATATATTAAGGCCCGATTAATGCATAGGAAGTTTTTCGCTGTTATTCCTATAATATCTTTTGTTGTTGTTTAATTTCGTATATTATATATATAATAATAATAATAAATAATATAATAATATAAATAATAATATAATAATTAATAATAATAATAATCAATTAATAATGAAGTGGGTAGGGAATTAAGAGTGAGAACGGTTAAGCGTGAACAAGGTGAATAGGATAAAGCATTTTAAAAGGCGCTCGCAAGTAAATTCTTAAATGTGAACAAGTTGAAACTGAACAAATCTGGAAGCAAATGAAGAAAGCGGTTGTTAGCGGTGCAAAAGAGGTATGTGGATGTGCTAAAGTAGGAAGTAAAAATGTTAGTGAATGTGGTGGAATAAAGAGGTGATGCAAAGTGGTTAAAAGCTAAAAAAAGAAGCTGGTTTTGAATGTGAACTAAAAGCCCAGATTGATGAGGTTTAAAACAAAAGAAAAAATGCTTTGGAATTATATAGGAGGGAAAAAAAAGGTAATAACTAAAAAATACATAAGT
Source organism: Trachelipus rathkii (assembly GCA_015478945.1). Taxonomy (NCBI): domain Eukaryota; kingdom Metazoa; phylum Arthropoda; class Malacostraca; order Isopoda; family Trachelipodidae; genus Trachelipus; species Trachelipus rathkii. The sequence goes on from JABUQX010005639.1 coordinate 9,802, forward strand.
TAGGATTACGACTAAAACCTGACTATTACAAAATCATTCTTGTTTATTCATAAACATGAAGTTAGCTAAAGATTTTTTTTTGATGCCACACAAATTAGCCAGTGTTATAAACATTAATGGCCAAAAGACCATACTTAAGACAACAGAAAACAATAGTAAAAAAAAAAAATGTGATTGTTCCCAACTTGGAACCATATTTCGCCGCCATCATGCATTTCTTTTTCCTACTTATAGTCACAAGGCACCTTTTGTCTAAAAAGATTATCCCATATCTTGTATGAATCCTCCCACTTCTTTAGCAGTAACTTTTTTCTTGTATCTCCAAGAAGTGATATTCTTTATACAAGTAATTAGTGTAAGCGTATAAACTAACGATGATCCCAAGTAGGGATAATATTTATATTTAGTTTTTATTTGATTTTTGGACTGAATATTTCAGTACAGCATCTTCAAATTTTGCCTCGACCGTATAAAATTTGTATATTGCCAGAACCCACCCATGAAGGTTGATTGAACTCTATTCATTCAACATCACTAGTTACCTAAATGATCTAGATTTGATATCAAGTGCGTTATGTGTCTGTTATAAAAATATCATATACAAAACGTTTGGCAAAAAAAGTTAATTTTAAATCTAACCTCCTTACCTTCGTTGACGTAGACATGTAGAAGAAAACATATGTGTGTAGAGTTATGTTTGCGAGAGATAAAGTGGTAGGAGTATAATAAGTTAAAATTTGTGTTATTTTGATTAAAGAATTCCTAAATTCTCAGATTACATGACAAGCTCCTGTTTGCGAATCCATAGAGGCACCTCATCGCTTTCAGAGCTCTTCGCCACTCACACAATTTTGCGTTGAAAAAGACTTAAACCTTAACTTAACTTTTCGTTGACTGGACTGTAGAAATTTTTTTGGTTGGAATCTTAATACACAGTTTTTTTTATGCCGTAGAGAGCAAAGATACTCTACGCGCTGTGAGTTTATAGTTTAATTATATTAATTTTTAAATTAAGTCAGTCGGTATAAGTCGACGTTATCCAGTAGGTTAAACGTGGAGATTTACGGTAGTATATATTTTGAAGGTAAGTAGCAGTATTCTTAAATTACCTTCTTTCTAATTATGATATTTTGCTAGAGCTGATCGTTAGTGTTAATACCTCACGCTTGGTAATGATTAATAGTGACCTAAATATGAAGAAAACACTGTACTGTTGCGCTATTAGGCAGTGTCAAGGTAAGATAGCTAAGTGGCTGGGGCCTTGTATGTGACGTTATAGCTGTAGACTACCTTTGGAGGGGTGCACCGGTAGACATTAGTATAGAAACAGAAAGTACGATCGGTATCTGGGTATTCCAGTATCGGTGGTTTTATCGGTAGTCGATTTTTGAGGTCCTATCTTGTTTATTTCGACAAGGTCGTTCGACAACTGTTTCTGATTTGTGAAAAGAAGTGGATTGGAGAATCGATAGTTATGTATCAGTATCTTTGTGTGTGTGTTTATAAAAATTCTCCTCTGTGCATATTTTTACTCACGTCTTTTAACCGATACCACACCACTCTCTCTTTAACATCATTTAAATTATTTTCTTTTGTGTCACCTCTCCCCTCTGCTCGATTTGGTCATGCCTTATTCTTCGTTAGAAATAAATTATTTCTATCACTCATTTCTATTTTAGTCAATCGTGAAGTGAGTAAAGAGTTATATAATTCGCGATATATAGTCAGTTCAGAGTACTGACTATATAGTAAGTGATCTCTTTGTCACTGCTACTGCTCAAAAAGCGCAGGGTGGCGTGCGCATCACTAACAGTGAGATAAGTAACGTACTGAGGTGATATAGTAGGTGAGTCGTATCTATATAACAGTCCCAACGAGGTGGCTTAATAAGTACGCGGTACGGCGCCTTGGTAGAATAATGCATCTGAAGGCTCTCTGCGACGAGAGCTTGTGTGTGTGAGATGGCGGGCGTGAGAATCTGCTACCGCAAGCGTTCTAAATCGTTAAACTCGGTGTAACTATCGGGGAAGGGTATGTTATGTGGGTATAAACCCAGATGCATGTTGTGTCTCTCTCGTGATTGCTTGCGCCCTTGGCGCACATTTGGTGAGCGGTCTATTGCACGAAGGGAGGGGCGGCAGGGCAGCTTAAGAGAATTGCCCGCTCGGGGATGAGGTTAACTCGCATGTTCGCTTGATGGTCACTGAACGGTTCGAAGGATCGGTTCAGTAAAGGGATCTTAGTGGAACGTGCAACCCATCGAGCTACGAGTAAGGACATAGTCGGCAAAGGGGTTCAAACCCACCAGGCAATACCTGCATAAGAGAGAGTTTTCTTTATGTCCAAAATGCTAGTGAGGCGCGGTCTGCTGCTTGCCTGGGTCAGATCGCTAGTGGTGCCCACTGTGTGTCTGAATGTTATGTATGTTGATTTTAGGCGGGGAGAAAGTGTAACGACGAACAACAAAGATGCAGCACGATTCGCGGTGAGCTCGTACTCTGTGGCGATGTTAGTGCCGCAGCGTTTGTGTGACGACTATAGCCGCCGCGCGGTGGCATGGAATACGTTCAGTTCTTAGATATAAAATGGCGAGGCTGTTAGGTGTAAATCTAATTTCCTTTCCCAAGATCCCGATTTCGCCTGTATATACGTGCCCCATCCACGGAGAAAATAGAGATATATAGCATAGCATGAATCTCTCATTTAATGAATGTGGGTATGATATAAACCATGCTGAGTGTTTATCTTTTGCCTTCTTTTATGGTCTCTCAATGGGCGCTTGGCGGGTGGCTTTGACAATCGTGGGTGGTGTGTGTCTGTCCATCACAAAAGCGGTGGAGTTTTCAATTGTTTAGCAAACAAAGAAGAAAACGCCTCATGTGGACGAGTGAGATATCAGTGCGGACTGGTCGCTTGCGGCAATTATAGGCGTCCGTGCTAGCAGAAAAGATGTGACAGCCGGTTGTGTTCCAACAAATTGTTCGGGCAAAGCATAGTGCGGAATTTGTATGTCTCAAGTTCAGGACGAGAGGTCAGAGAGAGCGGGGGGGAAACCGCACCACGCCCGCGCGGAGACAGGCGGAGAAGTGCCGGAAACCAGAGTAGTCGCGGAGGAAAAGGAAACACGGGCCGCGGGCCTAGATGCCAGAAATGTAAGAAGATGGGATCGTTCTCTTGTAGGCGCAATATGGATGATAGAGTGGTGATGCTCGGGATACGTGTTTTTATGTATACATGATATTTAGCTGGGAAGAGCGGGTAACTCGGCGTGATATAAAGATTCCAAATATTGTCAGAGGTTATATATGTCACTCCTTAAAAAGCATTTGAGTAGCGAAGTACCACTCGCGCGACTCTAAGACGTAGAACAGAAGGAGACACTAAGCCGCTGGGAGATGGAAGAGCCGTCTATGGAAAGAGAGATATCAGATGAGCCGAAAGTTTACACATTGCGGTGACAGAGAAGGCTGTAGAAAGTGTCTGACGGCCTAGAAGGAGAGGAGCATTCGCAGAGAGGGCGTCGGCGGAAAAGACAGGATGGGATATGAGTGGGGCAAGGTGGAGTTGGACAAAAGAATCTGGGCCCAGTAAGGCTCCGGGGAAGCAGGCAGGGGCGGCGGCAGAACGGTCCATTGGTTCCGAAAAGAAAATGTCCATGGTGTTTTGAAAGGCTCGCATTCTTTAGTTTTCGTGTGAAAATGTATATGCTGATGGCGCGCTACTAAGTAGTCGCACGGTGCAAAACGTCGGCGCACACTCTGGGCCATACGTGAGTTTGTGGTGACAGACTCTCTCACACTGTGGAGTTATGTCCAAATAGACAATTGCCTTGGTCAAGTTAACCTTCACTCGGGGTGAGTTTTTGGTAGAGAATAAAAAAGTTGATGAGAGTCTGAAGGAATGAGGTAGTGCTCAATGGAATGAAAAGCGTTACCAACTGGGAGTTGGTGTGGAGGCAGTTTTTAATTGAAAAAAACTATAAGAAAACTGTGCGATTTGGTGGAAGAAGATACCAGTGGCTTTGTGATATTCTAAGGGATGTTTATCATGTAGAAGGATGCGTGAGGCACTGAGAGGGGTAGCCAGGCTGGAATGTGCCAGGAGTTGAGAAAAAGGATAAGTATGCAATGGTGAGTAGCTGCCGTACGGGGAGAAAAGATACATAAGAAGAAGGGCGGGCCCGGGGGGTGGCCAGGCCAGGAGTGCCGGCCCGGGCCCGCCAGGAAGGCGACCCGCAAGGCGCGGAGCCGACCGGTGGGTAAGGACACCGCGACAAGGAGTGTTAGGAAGAAACAGGTCCTACCCACTGACGGGTGGTGTGCTAAAGTAAGTGCTTTCAGTGTGGTGCACCGGCCGATCAGAGCTCGGTTATCAGGGAGAGCGGGGCTCACGAATGATGAAACCAAGATTGGCTCCTATTATGCAAACAGAGAAGGATGGAGTGTAAGAGGGAATAAGTAGAATCTTAAGACCCGTACCCGAAAAATACATCTATACGCGTCATGGTTTGCAGGCGCAACAGGGCAGGGTGTGGATTTCTTATGGAAAGAACTTACCAGAATGTCAGCGGAACAGAATAATCAAAAGGGAGCCGGTTGAAGATAGTGATGTGCATGGGGGATACCTAAAGGCCCGCCAAGGTAGTGCGGGTCGTCTGGATGAATAAACGAAGGAGATAGAGAATAAATTAAAGAAATAGTCCCAGCCGTCGCGGCGAAAAAGGGTATGAAGCGTGCCAGCTGTCAGTGGGCCGGGGGGCTGTTGGACGCGCATCATTCGATTTAGAAGGGATTAGAACAGGTGCCCACGTAAATGTGTTTTACTTGGAACTAATATATGACTGTATGGCGCTGAGTGGTGTATGTCCTATTTCAATGGAGGTAAATAATTAGGCATCAGAATTTGAGATACCCTTAGGCGGAAGCGGTGGTTGTTGCTGGACCCCCGAGGGAGTAGAGGGCGGCTACATGGTCAGCCTAGCACATGTGAAACTCCACTTTATTCGACGCTTATGGTTTTGTGGCTCGGTGGGTCATGGCCTTGCTCTGCTCACACTCAGTAGGCTGGGCTATGACAGCCGTACTCTCTCGCTTTGTTTGGTACGAGTGTCGTTTGTCAGTACGCCCGCCAGGTGGGGAAGCCCCGTCGCAGCGGGGATGGAGAGTTGCGCGGGGGCACGTGGGCTCCCGGGCCCCCCAGACACGGCCGTTGGGGCCTGGGCCCACGAGTCGACCAAAGTGAAGAAGAAAGAAGAAGAGATGGCAAACGGCAAAGGATGTGGGAAACCAGGTGAAAATGGATGTAAGCTTCCAACCGCAGGTTCGGTACTATAAGAACATGGGCAATGTGCGCACCCAAAGATATGATATTATGAAGCAAAGAATTCCTGGCACAGTCATCTGTTAATAACCCGCGGCAACCGCGTAATGTTAATATAAGATGAGATAAAGAGCGTGACTAGAGATACTACTTTTGTTATTGTTTTAATCATTATGGGAATAATCGCTTCATTTATGTGACTAGGAGAAGAAAACGTTTAGATGCAGGTATTTAAGATATATTTCCCCAAAATTTTCAGTATAAAAATTTGAATATAATTTAAAGGTAATTAAACAAGGTTGTACGGATAATTATATTACAAAATAAGATTTGAAGTCAACGTAATTTGTTCGGTTTCTTATGAGTCGGAGAGTGGTGAATAGATAGATAGACTTCAAGTGATAGTAAAAGAAAATAATAAGAAAGTTTAATATAAATGAAGCTTGGGGGCATAATATCGGATGGATAAAAGAAGCATATATGTTGAGTGGAAACATTCATCTATCATTCAGACGGTGGATGTACTACACTCATTCACGCAACTCGCCACGGTAGTCGCCTCAGCTGGACTTGTCTTCTGGCGATTATGAAGGTAGACTATATTTGTGTAATAGTTGTGTCCGTGTGTATAGAAAGGATATCGTGTGCTTAATAGTTCGCGGCAATTCGCTCGAAGAGTACAAGATAGACAAAACACTATCTAAAGGCGGGAGAAAGTGGCAGGGTTGGCCGAAGAATTACGGGTGAAGAATTCTCATTAGTAATTGAGTGTTAAGGTACTAATTTTACTTAAGATTTTTTTCGGTAAGTTTGGACAATAGAACGAACGCGAAATTCCATATTACAAGCATTTCTTACGTCTCGTAAGCAAAAATGATGTTCTAAAATAACTTGAAAAATTACCAGGCTATTTAGATATATAAATATATATATATATATAATATATAATAATATTATATATATATTAATATATATATTATATATTATATTTATAATTAATATAATTTATATATATATATAATATATATAGTAATAAATAATATATATATATATCTTTCAAACTGGGGTTTTATAAAAACCGATAAACCCTATATTGAATAATATGGGCGCTTGGCTCCAGGTATTTGTACCTTGAGCTGATCTTAAAATATAAGAGAATATATAATATATATATAATATATATAATTATATATTAAGATTATAATTATATATAAGATTAATATTATATATATATATTGATATTATAATTAATATATTATTATGATATAATAAATATGATTATTAATACTGATATATATATATTAATTAATATATATATTTATATAATATATTAATATATAACATACGTTATATATATATAATTATGATATTAATAAATTAAATTAAGAATAATAAGATATTAATATAAGAATATATATAATTAATATATATTTATATATTATATATATAATATATATTTATATATAATATAATATATGATATATATATGATATATATAAATATTTAATATTAATAATATAGATATATAGTATAATATAATAATATATATATATTACGAGTTTGTCAACCGGAGGAGGCGAAGCTATGCGGGAAGAGCAAAATTTCAATCCGAACTTTGGACGCAAAACTTACGCAGTAATGAATTGAGCACAGACTCAGTAGCTATTTAAAGTATTGAGGGAGATAAATTCAGAGTTGATAAAAATACAGAAGAGATGGTAAGAGAGCTCCACAAGAATACACAGACCGAGGGGTGGCCAGCCTCGTTCGCCGGAGCAAGAAAATAAGAAGGAAGCACGAGATGACGCTACATGACGATGAACATAGCCGGAGATTAGTTTGAATCAATATCTACGCGAAAAGGACTAAAACTCGGTGCGCAAAGACACAGCACCCCTAGATGTGCTACGAGGAGTAATAATGGCGTCGAGTAAATTAGTGGTGGGTACGAGTGCGGAGTTGTATAGATGATCCCATCGAACACTCTGACCGCGGCTAGATATACATAGAGTAAAGATAAGAAGAATAGAGATAGAAAAGGAAAAGAGAGAAAGGAAGATATAAGACGAGTAAAGAGAGATAGAGAAAATGGGGGCAAAGTGGATGAATGTGGGCAGAACAAAGAGAGGGGGCAAGAGGGGGGGGTAATGGAAGCGGCGAAGGAAAGAAAGCCCCCCAAAAAAAGTTGCAGAAAATAAAAAAACAAAAGGGAGCAAAAGAGCGAATGGAGAAGGAGAATGGGAGAGGGGAAGAAAGGAAAACAGAACCGGCGCGAGACAAGGGCATGGGGGGTGGGTGGGAGGCGAGAGTGGGGGGGACAAGGGCGGGGGCAAAAGGCGCCAAGTTCCGTGGGTTGGCTACCGGGGCGACTAAGGGTAGGAAAAGAGATAAAGCACCAACATCGTGCCCCAAAGATAAAGGGGAGCGGTAGCAACCGGGGGATAGCTGGAAGGGCTGGACAGGGACGAGTGTGTGGAGGGGATAAAGCCTTTGGGCACCTCTCTCGCAGGAGCTCGGACAACCCCAGTACCTGCCTTGTCAATAGCGCTCCCCGGGGTTATGAAGCATCCTGGTCAAAGCGACGGCCCCAGCGAGGTATGGAGAGGAAAACTCGAGTGTTACTCCGACATAACGGGCCATAACAAAAGGAGAGCGATCGCGAACCTGGGATGTTTTTATAAGCTATGGGAAGTTAATAAACTGAAATTAAGGAAAAGAATTAGTCTCAGCGTAAGTAATATAATATAAGTCTAAACAGAACTCCCAGTTTCTTTGAGGCACCCTTAGCAACCATAGCAACGCATATTGAATGTGATGTGAGGTTTTCCAAGACATATTTTTTGTTATGATTTATGTTTGTAAAGGCAAGGATGATGTTTTTATATATGGTTTTAACAGTAGAGACGCAGAGATTATAACCGATCGAAATGAGAGGAGATGGAAAAGGTTTAGAGGATGTTTTAAGAGAGGAGAGATTTGATAGATTAAGTTATAGGTTTTTAAAGAATTATGGATTTATTTGTCACAAGGTTGAGAGACGATCCCCACTTTATCGAAAGGATGATCGTATACCTGAGAAGCATCACAAGACGGAGAATAGAATACGGAAAATGAGAGTATATAGACAGAAAAGACAGGAAAATTCTAGAAGTAAAGATAGGGAATAGGAAAAACAAGTAAATGGAAGATGAAGATTATAAGAAGAAGAGATGAAATGAAGGAGGAAAACAGTTTGCGCTGACGTACTCTTAGGTGCTCTCCGCGTCACTCGTGCGGTGAGACGAAAAGTGGAAGAAGGGTAGAAACGATAATAACCACTCGCTCGCAGGTGAGCATAGATTGGTAAATACGATTAAATGGAGACAACAGCTAGGGATCAAAGCGTTTAGACGTACAGTTAATAATGCGACAGCAACCCGTCTGAAAGTGAGAACTGTTAACACTATTTGACAAAAAAAAAGATATAGAATTACGCTCTTGATGATCACTATTCAGACTGCACTTTAATTTGACGCGAATCCTTGAAAGAAAGCTTTTAACGCAAATAAACGTACAGCACAAATGAGAAGTGCGGGGAAGCACCCACCCACCAGGAGGGGAAGCTATAGAGCCAAGCACAAGTGATGACGCTATATAGCCCAATTCCACATGAAGCCAGATCCCATAAAAATAGGTTTTGTTTACATTAGTGTAGTCCACATAGGCGTCATTTCACACCACATGATACATGTCCTGTAAGATTCTCAGAATGTGGAGGCTCACTGGAGTAATTTATAACCTACATATAAATCGGCATTTGTTACAAATCATGGAATTAAGTTATACGCGCTTGAAGTAAACCCTATGAACGGCGGCGTAAGCAACGTAACTGGCAATCGGAAAAGAAGAATTAGAGTTTAAATGATGAATTACCAGTAATATTAAATGATTCTAGAAATGCATGAGATATACATAAAAAATGATGTTTCAAAACAAATTTAGATTATTATTATAAATTTTGACAGCAACTTTAAAATGAAGAAAATGGATCAATTAATTTGGAATTTGGAAGGGTGGAATATCAAAATATGGAACGACTCTTTATCGTGAAAAATATCGTAGTACATTTTGCCACAGAAATGTCGTATTGATTTTTATATTGTAAATATACATGAGCTGGGACCAAGTATTATTATAATTAATTCCCCGCGCTATTTCATTTCAATGATAATGGAAGCGGATATAGACATGATAAATATATTATATATAGAGTAATGTAGTCGTGCTTTATCCAATCAACTGAGGGAATAAGTGCTTAAGTATTGGAGACAAGGGAATATATAGGATTGATAACGAGGAGGCGTTGGGTCAGCAGTAAGCCACATTTACCCTCAGAAACTCGGAGGGGATAGTGCTCATCTTACGGGCCAATCCCGTCCTTAGAACTAACTGTTATCATTAAGATCTTCATGAACCCACTGTGACCCGATCATAATAATGTAAATCACAGGTAAAAGAACTAATTATTAGGACTAACTACTGAGAGAAGAAGGAGGAGAGAAGGTAAGGATATGATATAGAAGATCTATAAGAATCCAGTATGAGGTTAAGTTATGATATGGTGAGAAAAATATGATATATAGAGTGTTACCGGAAGAGATTAGGTACTACTTTTCATAGTTGAGATAGTTATATATATGTACTAAGATTTATCGTAACAATATTTATTACCACATTTATTAAAAATATACATTACTGTGAGTTATATATATATATATACCGAACTATTAAATTTATATTTATCTTTTCTTATTTAAAGAACTGCTTACTTGATTTGAGTACTTCCATAAAGTCACTCTTCCTTTTGTGTGTAGATGAGATGAGCTATGTAAATGTGTTAGAGACTCGGTTATACTATTGATAACGGCTGTGAAATTACGCGGGAGCTCACAATTCTGTTCGTCTGCTACTACTAGAAATATATTCTTCCGCCTACGTTCGCATACCGGTAGACTAAAGAGTCCTACTATAGATGTTCAAATAATATATATATTATATAATTTGATTAAAACTCATATGTTAATTTTGGGAGTTAATTATATTTACATGCTAAAGAATGATATCCCTATGAATAGATCTCAGCATTAAGATACTTCTCTGTCAATTGTTTATTTTGCGCAAAGGCGACTTTCAACATAATAAATTCGTCTTAAAACCAGTCTCAAAATAACCTACAAAATAAACAAAAATAATCAAAAGACATATGAAATATTAGTTACATTCTACAATACATTTGACCATATTAAATCGTTTTATTTTAGATACATTTGACCATATTAAATCGTTTTATTACAGATACATTAGTAATTAAAATCCTTTACACATCAAATACTTCTTATGTTATAATTTGAAGGATATGTTTTCATTTCTTGAATAAAGGATTGGCATTTTTTAATATTATTAATAAAATGACAATAATGAAATTTGTTCCTACCTCTATCAACAACGTTTTACAGGATTATATATAAATGATAATATCGTGTGAGTCAGTCTCGCGCGTCCGTCTCTCGCGCGACGACGCGCTAGTCGTGGAGTACGGTCGTTAAATGTAAAACACACAATATTGAATAAAGGCTATATGAGCTATATTATCAGACATATAATAGAGGACGAGTAGAATATCATAAATATAATCATATATATATAGATATAGTTATATAGTTAAATTATAGTTATTTGAAAATCAATATTGATATAGATAAATATATAGATATATGAGATATTAATATAGATATATATATTAGGCCCAATTTATAGGGATAAAAGTATCGGTATCGGGTATCAAAAAAAAATCTTTGATAGGTTTAATGGTGATAGGAAATGGTCATAAGATAACGGAGCGTCAAATATCAAGAACACAGGGAGTAGGTGTGTAACACGGTATATCGACTAAATTTTTGGTATATTCGGATATAGATATGCACACTAATATTATCATATTAATATATATATAATATATAATATATAATATATACTTATATTATATATATTAATATATATATATATATATATTATAATTAATATTATAATATATAATAGTATATATATTAATATATTATATATATATATATATGTAATATAATATCATATATATATTACTTATATATATAAAAATGCGGACTGGGGTTCGAGATAATTTATGAACTCTACTAAGTGAGTGAATAGGAAACTTAACAAGTTTATAAACTCTTGCTTATAAACCCAAGGCTACGCAATACACATAAACACTTCAGCAACTTTCTTATCGACAGCACCAACACTGTGTTTTCTGCTTGCTATTGTTTAAGACGATACGGTAAGTTCCTTGCCTTTGCGGTGGAATAAGAGGTAAGGTTCATTCCTTGCGTATATATATATATTATAGTATAAAGTTAGATAGGTATAAAAATTTTATCGTGTTTATATAAGCATTTTTCAAAAATAATAATTATATATTTCAGAAAATAAATAATTACTCATATCAAGTTAATACATTTCGTTTTATATAGTCTTAATGGATATAATATATTATATATTATATTTTTTATTAATTATTATTTATATGTAAAAAATAGTTATTATGAAAGAGTATATAAGTAATATAATAATTATACATGTAAATAATAAGTAATAATAAATATTAAAATCGATGTATATTATATATATTATATATAAGTAATGATTTAAATTTTATGTGGCCTATAAATATAATAAATTGACATAATGATAGATAACATTGCAAATATTGAATAATATATATAAATATTCTATTATTAAATATATATATATTAAATAGTATATATATATATATATAATATATATATATATATTATAATACTATATATTTAGACTATAGCTAGTTATAATATATTGATACTGAAAATTTGAGTTATAAATGATATATATATATAGTTAAAGATAATTATATATAATAAATGTAATTTAAATAAAGAAATACCATATATAAATATGTAATTATAATATTTAATTAATGTATGAATAATATCATGAGTGAGTACACATCCTTATAGAACATGTTCATATAGCTAATGATGAAAAAAAAATCAAAAAAATAAAATAATAAAAACTGCCAAAAAACTAGTATGGCCTTTGATTATAACATTTTTTAGACCCCAGATTTTAGTTTTATAGTACGCAGTATATTTTGTTATATAAGTATTTAACTCGGTGAAGATATCAGTACTTACCACTTGATACTTTTTACAACTTAGCTTATTAGATACTAATATTTTGTTGGTAAAGCAATGATATTTAACTGTAATAAAAAAAATTTAGTATTATTGTACAAGCAATATTATATAGTTTGTAAAATTTGTTTTTTATGAGCTTTCTTCCTGAACTACGCAATGATGAACACAAATAAAATTAATATTTATATTAATAACTCGACGAAAAAAAAAAAATTATTAATAAAATATTTATAAAAATTACTTATAATATATATATTTATATATATTATTATTATTTTATTTGTTAATAAACTAAAGAAAAAGGCAAAGTTTGTGTAGAGAAAATTATGAGTTTCTATTAAGAGTAATTACAGCTTTATTAAAAATTAAATGTGTTTATTTAGATAAATAAGATATAAAATATGGTATTCATTCCAATTTATTGTATTAATTTTTGGGGTGGCATTTGATCATTTTCCCTGAATAGTCTTATCAATTTTACCCCGGATATGTAATGTTAGATATGACAGTCATTATTTTTTCGTAATTACACTATAAATAGTCAGCGATTATAAGATATTTGTATTTGTTAATCTATTATAAAACTTAATCATCTAAGTGCTTTACCATATAGATAGTAAAATAATTTTATCAAGACTTCTATAGATTTACTTATTTGTTTGATATAGTCGATATTAAAAATTATCTGAATACCAAACTGATTATGTAAAATGATAGAAAACCGTATGTAGATGTGGTAAGAAGGCAAAATTCCTTAGAATGAATAAAAATATATACTCCGATAACTTAAAAAAATATTTTATAAATAATTGGAAACGGGTCACTTCTGTTAATATATATATTGCGTGAATTGAGACTTAAACTAGAAATTAAAGATGTCAATAATTAACAGTCATAAATCTACAGATGACTACAGCTTTAAAAAATGGAGATGAGATTATAAATAATAGATAACAACCTTTAGTACCATATAAATTTTTAAAATTTTAAATTTGTTGAAGTTGAAGAGCATTTATCATTTTAGCCCTACCGTGGGTTTCCCATTATTATATATATGAAATATATAAATACACTTAGCCAAATTGATAGTTAAAGGTAGATTAATATATATATATATTATATATATATTAGTATATATATATAGTGTATATTATATATATATATAATATATAAATATATATATATATATATAGATATTAATTTATAGATATATATATTAATATATTAATATATATAATATTATATAATTATATATTAAATATATATAATATATATATATTAATATATATTAATTATATATATATATATATATATATATATAAATATATATAATTGTAGAACCTTGGACTGTATAATGTAAGATTTTAGTTCTTTAAAAGATAAGATGTGTATTTCATTATTATCTATTTTTGATAATAATTAAGTGGTTTAATTTACAGGTGAGATAGAGTTTTGGTTTTTTTAGGAGTTGCTCTCTATGGGTTAACTGACGGCTCTTAAGGGGTGTAAAGTGAGTGAATGTTGTCAATTATCATTACCCCTTATAATTTATGAAAATCAATAATACAAAAATCAAAGTATAGGATTTATATTATAGGATTAATTAATTTAAAAAGGTAAATCACAATAGAGAACCTATGAATAACTACAAAAAAATTCTACTTTTACTTGTTTGAAATAACTTCCTGAAGAGTTAAAAGCTTTTTTTTTTTTTTTTTTTTTTTTTTTTTTTTTTTTTATAAGACGAAAAATAAATCAAATGAATTTATTTAACGGATTCTAAAAAAAAAATATATTAATTCACAGGCGTGTGTTAGAAGAATTTGTGATGATAAAAGCAACATCCTTGCTATAGACAAGGTTAATTATATATAAAACGGATGAAGAAAACTAGGTTCTCTACTCATATTTGGACAGAAAATATCCGATTTATATTATATAGCTAAAATTGTGAAGGAATTAATAATGAGAAAAGAACACCACACCGTAGCAACTTATAAAATTTAGGGCACTATCGATATATGACAACAATTTATGGTTATCATACAGGACATAGACTTTCGTCTAATAGTTGATTCATGATTTAGACCTTTTCAAGTAAAAGTTAAGTAGACTTCAATACAGCAGATCATAAAATGAAGGATTGTGGGATGTTAAGTTGGTGATGGGTCTTTGTTTGGAGTTATTTAAGTACTGTGGAAATATTATTGATTATACACCTCAGTATAACGAGTTTTGGAGTAGTCGAATGTATAAAAACGACCATGATATTTTTATTAATGATTTACTATTTGTAGGTATTATGTGAAATATATTCGAAATATTTTACAGCTATTTTTGTTTTTTGCTAAATAAGGCTAATATTTTTTAGGATGGATGTGTTGTTTTTATGATTGATTTTGTGTTGGGTTGAGGACTCTATAAGAGTTGCTCGTAATTGTTTATAGTGGATGAAATAATGACTAGATTTTAATTCATTTGTGAGTAAGGTCAGTACTTTGCTGATTTTTAAACGTTCGAGCCTAAGTAATGCATTGTGTTTACCAATAATGTATATGGAAGGGCAGTCGTGGCAGGGGATATATGGCTACTATTTGTGAGTTATTTTATTATTTATATTGGAATTATTGATATATTGAAGGGGTATACTTGTACATAGAGTGAGTTAGTATGTTATTGATATAGAGGTGAAAATGTATAGTTTTGAGGTTAAATGAGAAGTGGCTTTTTGTTTGGGAATATGATAGGTTATAGAATATTAAAAGCGTGTTGTCGATTTTCATAATCTTGTGTTAAAGAAAAAGTATCAGGCGTTTGTATTTTCTTTTTAATAGAGATATAGATAAGAGCAAATTTTTGTGTTTGCTATTAATTTATGGTATGTGTGTATGTGATTTTTATTTTTTGTTTTATTTTTATATGGAGAGTGGGTATTTGAGTTTTGGTAAAGTATGTGTAGTATTAAGATATTTTCTTAGAACAGTTTGCAGAGTGGGGAGGCATATTGCTGATAGCGAGGGCTCTCATGTATTTCAAGTCATTAATAGGGAGTTATTAGTACGCATTAGATATTTATCACTGGCTTTAGAAGTGCTCGATTAAAATATATAAATCGTAATAAATATATGAGTCAAACCAAGAATTTTTGGCCGAAGAACAAACAAAATTTTTTTTCAATATCATTCGCGTTTTGCTGAATTTCTTTCCCTCAATAACAATTTCAGCTATATCTCCCCCCTCCCCATCCCTCTTCCAGGTTTCCTCTCTCTCTCTCTCCTCTGTATTTCCTCTTTCTCTTCCTTCTCTTTTCTTCTCCTCCCTTTTTTTTCTCTTCCTCTTTTCCCTCTTTCCTCTTCCTTCCCTTCCTTTTCTCCCCTCTTCTTTCTTCCTTCTCCCCTTTCTCCTTTCTCTTTTATCCCCCTTCCTTTTGCCCTTCCCCTTCTCCCTGTTCCTTTTTTTCCTTTTTTTTCCCCTTTTTCCTTTCTTTTCTCTTTTTTCCTTTTTCCTTCTCCATTTCCTCTACTTTTTTTTTGTCCTTTTTCCTTTTTTCTTCCTTTTTTTTTCTCCCATCTCCTCCCTTTCCCCTTCCCTGAACTTCTCTCTTTCCCTCTTTTCCCCCTCCCCCTCCTCTTTCCTTCCTTTCTCTTCTTCTTTCCTCCTTTTCCCCCTCCCTCATCTCTTTTTTTCTTTATTCTTTTCTATCCCATTCTCCTTTTTCTCCCTTTTCTTTCCTCCCTCTCCCTCCTCCCTTTCTTCCCTCCCCCTTCTTTTTGCTTTTCCCTTTCTTTCTCCTGTTCCCTTCTTTTTCCCTCTTTTCCTTTCCTTCTTTTATTTCCTTCCTTCCTTCCCCACCTTTTTTCCTCTTCCTTCTTTTTCTCATTCCGTTCTTCCCTCCTCCCTTTATTTCTTCCCCCCCTCTCCGTATTTCTCTCCCCTCTCTTCCCTTTTCAGGACCCTCCACTCCTCCTCCCCCCTCCTGCGTTCCTCTTCCTCCCTCTCTCTCCCTCCTTCCCCTTTTTTCCTTCCCTCCTCTCCTCTTTCCCTCCTTTTTCCTATCTATTTTTTCTCTCCCTCTCCCCCTATCCTTTTCCCCCCTCCTCCCCTTCTTTTTCCTCTCCCCTTTTCTCTTCTCTCCCCTCCTTTCCTTCCTCCCTTTTTTCCCCTTTCTCCTGTTCCTTTTTCCTTTTATCTTTTTTTCTTCTTCTTCTTCTTTTCCTCCCTCCCTTCTTTTCCCCTCCGTCCCCCACTTCCCTCCCTCACTTTCTTCATTTCTTCCTTCCTTTTTTCCGCGCTTTCGGGCCGCGGTCCTGTTTCTGGGGACCTGCTCGCCCCTCTCGCCCCCTGCCCCGTCGCCCGCCTGCTGTTTCTTTTCCTTTTCCCTCCTTACCTTTTCTCGTCTCCTGCTCCTCCCCCCTGCTCGCCTCTCTTTCCCGTCTTGTCTCTTTCTCCTCCCTCTCTCCTCTTTTCCTCCCCTCCTTGCTCGCCCTCCTTGCCGTGCCCCCTTTCGCCGTATGCTTCTTCTATCTTTCTAGCTCGCTTTCCGTCCACGGTCTTATCCTGCTCCCTCTCTCGTCGTCGGTCTCTCTTCGTCTATGGCGTCTCTCTCGGTCGTCTCTCTCGTCGGCTCGTCGGGTCGGGTCGCGTCGGTCGGCGGGTCCTCGGTCGGCTCTCTCTGCGTACGTCTGCGTCTTGTATCGGTCGGTCGGTGATCGTATGGGTTCTCTCTGCTCTCGTCTCTCTCTCTATCTATTCTTTCCTTCCGCCCTTTACTACTGTTTCCCTTCCTCCCCATGTCTCTCTATTCTCTTCTCTCGTTCTCCTCGGGTCGTCTCTCTATGTCTCATCTTTCTTCTTCATCTCTCTATCTCTCTCTCGATCTATCTCTCATCTCTCTCTCTCTCGTATCTCTGTCGGTAATACTGCTATCTCATCTCTCTCGTCCTTCTCTATATATATCTATATATATATATATATCTATATATATATAATTATATATATATAATAAATATTTTTTTCACTATTAAAATAAATAATATTTTTCGAAATTATATTTTTTTTTTTTCTAACACTGTCATTTTTACTTACATTATATCACAAAAAATTCATTATTAGAAATCTAACTTTTATTTCCTTCAATTTTTACCAACATTACATATAAACACATAAATTAAACACTTTATATTAAACGTTTTTTTAAATTTAGTCATTTGAACAGTTGATTTATTTTTTTCTTCAAAAATTTTAAATTACTGTTAATATCTTTTCAAAAAACATTTTCTTAACTAAATTTTTTAAATAAACCGTCTAAATTAAATTTAATTACTCTGACGAAATTTTATTACTCTATTTAGAAAAAAAAACATTAAAATATCTTGAAAATTGAAGATTTTATTGTTATTTTTGTGGAAGTTACAAAAAATAAAAAAATCCTCTCTTCCCCCCCCAACAAAAAAAAAACTAAACAGTTTTTTTCTTTTTTTACCAATAAAATTAATATAAAATAGTTTCAATTCATCAAGCTTCGATAGGCGTTATGCTTTTTTTAAGGAAATATTTTTAGATAAACTCCCCTTAAAATTAATTCTTCTTTTTTCATTGCACAATTAAAGAATGGCAACTTTATCGTAGGTTAATAATTCTGAGATAGCATTACCAACCATTCCGATACTAATTTTATTATTGCCCCCTGGTTTAAAAAAGGACCAATTTTTTTTAATTTTGTATATATATATATATATATATATATATATATATATAGTATATATATATTATATATATATATATATATATATTATATATATATGTATATATATATTAATAGCTATAGTATTATATATATATATATATATATATATAGTATATATCTATATTATATATATATTATATATATATATATAGTAATATATATATATATTCTTAGTATATATATATATATATATTATATATGTATTATATATGAACGCTCTGGCGCAGGAGGTTGAGTCGCCACCTCTCATACGAGAGGACGCTGGTTCAAATCCTCTGCGTAAAGTTTGAGTTTTATCTACCTGGGGGCAGAAATTAAAACTCGACTGCAAACGCGTTTGGTGGCGCTGGTTTGGGGATAGCCGGCCTTAAAGTTCGAATTTCCCTGGTGGTCTCCGTGTTACGACCTACCTTACCCCCAGTCTTGCTGAAAGAAGGTATATAATATATATATAATATATATATATAGTATTAATATATATATATATTATATATATATAATATATATATAGTATATGATATATATATATATATATATATATATATATAATATATATATAATATATAATAATATAGTACAGGGTGATTCAAAATTATGGTTAAAAGTTTTGGTAACTGTAACTTTAATGCACAAAATAAAAGTAAAATTCCCATAAAGGTATGACGTAATGTGCTTTGTTTTCCGTCTGGCTGTCTGTATGGTGTTTTTTACTAATATTTGTATCTACGAAACCAAGTAGGTTACAACCCCTATATTTGGGATGAAGTTATAGAGGAAAGTAGTGCTAAATGATCGACAAAAGAAGTATCAATTTACAATAAATTTAAAGAAATGTGCGGCGTTAAAAGTCATTTGAAGGCGACATTATATGAAAGAGCGGGTGAGCTTAGGTAAAAATGTTAAGGAACCAAAAAACACCCATTGTTGGAATCCGAGATCAAATGGTAATACATTTAGAACACGGCCTTAATTAATAATGGAGAATGTAAATTTGAGTAATTGGAAACGTTCAATTACAATAATAACAACTTAAACTGACAGCTACTCCATCCATTAAACATTTCAGCACATTGTTGACCAAAGAAACCATCTCAACTACTGTACAGTATACAATAAATGCACTGTCTGTTTTGTTTTACGCATTACAATGTAATTCATTGACTGTGTGTGTTCTTACATGTTTCTTTAGCTTACTTGAATATGGAACGTAATTACCACGTAAATACTCTGAACTAGCTGACATGCATCTAATGTATGGGATAGCACGCTGCAATAGTTCTGCAGCAAGACGTTTGTACCAAGAGAAATATCCCAACCGAATTTGTCCAAGGGCAAGGTTTTTTGCCATTAAACATCAACGCTTGTCTGAAACAGGGTATTGTAGTCCAAAGAGCACACTAATGCAGGATGACCCCGACCAACTAGGACTGTTGATGTGCGAAGTATCAGTTTTTGTGAAAATTTCTGAGCAACTCATGAAAGAGCACATCTTATTAATTGGTACAACAGTTTTAATTCGAACGCAATCTAGTATTTGAGGTTACTACTCGAAGCAACAGTTACACGCCGTTAGCGCACGTCCTTAGTGCAACTCTACTATTGCCACGTGAACTATGCTCTGCGTGTTGGTTTATTTGTCATGGTTTTTGAACATGTATTGACCCAAACTTTTTAACGAAGGTTTTAAAATTTACTGACGAGGCTCACTTTACAAAAACAGATATCGTTAACGTTCATAACGAACACATTTGGGCAGAAGAGAATCCTCATGCCAGAATCGTTCACATCAGTTTTCAGTAAATATTTGGGCAGGAATTTTACATAAGAACATAAGAAATATAGGGAGCAGTAAGAAGCCACATGGACCTTGAGATGGTACTCCAAGACCCTAACCAAACCATGTCACTGCAAATCCACAAAGCACGCCTAGGACTTGCCAATAATGGTTAACTAAGAATCCACCATTTGCTTAGTCCAAAAAAAATGATATATTGATACCCAAACCATCCACATGCCTTTAATAACTAAGTTATAGTCCATACATGCAGTATAACATTAATAACTGTAACTAAAAACAGGCCAATTTGGCTTCGTCTAAATATTAGCTAAATCCTACCTTCAACCCATCATATACTCACTCACTTTCTTAAATGTTCCCATCGAGTCACACTCAACAACTTCCTGGGGGAAACCATTCAAAAATTTAACAACCCAATTGCTGAATGCATGCTTTCTATATCAAGATGGCATGATTTCTTCTTAATTTTCTTTTATGCCCCCTGGTCTGCCGTCCGTGCTCTACTATGAGAATTTATTGGTTCTGCATTACAATAGATGTAAAATTTTGTAGACTTTGTATCAATGTCCCTTCTGAGAAATCGCCTTTCTACAGAAAACATTCAGGAGTCCTTCAGCCTCATCTCATAAGCTGCTTATCCTCAACCCAGAAATCATCCTAGTTTCTCTACGTTGCACTCTCTCTAGCATATCTTAAGGTCTTTCTTTAAATAAGGGGCCGCAAACTTGTGCAGAGTACTCTATTATTGGCCTAACATAGCTATTATATAGTGTACTTATTACTTCTTTGCTCTTGTAAAACAACATTGCGACATGTACTTATGTCGATGCTTCCTCGCAGGCTAATGGCATAATCTACTTAAACGTTTTGGAACATGAGCTCCGTACCTTGGTTGATGATGTACCGCTTCAGTTGCGCCAAAACATGTGGTTTATGCATGTGGGGTCCTGCACACTTTAGTGCTGCAGTTCGTGAACACTTGAATGAGACCTTTCCAATCAATGGTAAGGTCGAGGTGGCCCAGTTCGTGGCCAGGCAAGTCACCAAACCACTAATCCTTGGATTATTACCGTGTGGGACATTAAAACCCTTAGGAACTCTCTCCATCGCCACCGTTGAAGACCTTCGATTAAGGATTATGAACAGAATTGAAACGATCAACAGAATCCTGGAATTTTGAACGGGTCCGGCAATCGATGAGAAGAAGCCTGGACGCGTGAATTGGGAACAAACGGAGGTCATTTTCACATCATCTTTAGTCTTTTGATATTTGTAGGTGCTTTAGAAAAGTATGTTTATGTGCAAAAGTAGGAAGTAAAAAACCTATCATGCAATAATAATATGTTTATTTACACCTCCAATTCCGAATGAGTCATTCGTTCCTCAAATACTTTTAACGTCCGCGTATTTTTATTTTAGAGTTTGTAATGTTACTTGGTTTCGTAGATACAAAACATTTGTAAAAAACACATACAGACAGCCAGACGGGAAAACTAAGCATATTACGTCATACCTTTATAGGAACTTTTACTTTATTTTTGCATTCCTATCAGTTACCAAAATTTTTACCGTAATTTTTAGCCAGCCTTGTAATATATAGGTATATATATATATATAATAATATATATATATAATATATATCTATATATATATTATATATATATATATATATATATTATATATTATATATATATATATATATATATTATATATATATATATATATAATTGTAACAATAGCGATATTTGCAAATAAACATGAAATAAAAATATATGTTAAAATAACTTTTCCAAGGGAATAAAGTCTTAAGAAGTTGCAGTAGAGTTTATCTTGTCCTTTCTATAAGAAATAACTTTTAAGGATAGAGATAGGCTTAACAAGTTAAGTGTCTAAATCTTGTTCTGGTCGACGAAGAAGTCAAGCAGAAGTTCCTTCTGCCTACCAAGTGGCTCCTCTGCTCTTCTCTCTCTCTCTCTCTCTCTCCTTCTCTCTCTCAATCGTCGCTCCTCTCTCTCTCTCTCGTCTCTGCCTCTCTCTTCGTTCTCTCTCTCTCTCTCTTTCTCTCTCTCTCTCTCTCTCTCTTCTCTCGTCTCTCTCTTCTCTCTCTCTCCTCTCTCTCTCCTCTCTCTCTCTCTCCTCTCTCTCTCTCTCTCGTCTCTCTGGTCCACCAAGAGACATAGTTTCAAGAAGCACGTTTTTTTTCGGACGTAGAAAGAGGCCGATCTTACCAGCCAAGAAGAGTAGTTTTGCTAGTCGACAAAACAGGAGTTCACGATAGTTAGCTAGTCTCCATAGAGATAAGTATAGAGTAGTTAATGCTACTCCTCCCGTAGCAGACAAGTAGAGAGAATAGTTTTGGCTAATTCATGCTCTTGAAATAATTTGTGCAGTAGTCCTAATTCCCTTTAAGAAGAAGGAAGTCGGAGTCCGGGGAGGTCGCGGTAATCTTTGAAGGATGGAGTCAGAGTCGGAAGTCGAGTAGAGTCGGTAACGTTCAAGATAGTAGAGTTTTGGAGTCAGAAAATGTTGAACTGGCAAATTTGTATTATGATCTGTTAAGTGGGGCCT
>JABUQX010005640.1:7500-12500 GCA_015478945.1 Trachelipus rathkii
ATGGTAAGACCTGTTATAGGAATAAGCCAGATCGTCCAGTATATCAATATATTTAAAAGTGTTCATCTTAGTAAAATACCTATGCATGCGCTCTTTAATAGTACGCTGTACTCTTTCAACTATGGCAGCTTTGTTTACGGAAAATGTATTGTAATAGCTTATACCATACTCCCAGAGCATCTCCTGAAACTCTCGGCCCTTGAACTCCATTCCTGAATCTGTCCAAAATGATTTAGGGGTTCTCCGTTCGTCCTTTATAATTTCAAGTACTGCATTGGCAACTGTAGCTGATCTTTTATCTTTTAAGGGTTTCAGCCATAGGTATCTAGAGTATACGTCAATAGTAAAAAGTATGTATTGAAAACCGTTATTATAAGAACTATATTTAATCATCTCAGTTAAATCTAATTGCCACACACTATCGACCTGGGAGGCTATGGTTTTCCGGGTAGGAAATTTTCTTCTTACAGGCTTATGTAGAGTAAATGCCTCTTCCCCCTCTAGATATTTTTTTAGCTCTTTTTTCTCAATATCAGGATATCTTAATGCGAATCTAGTGAAACCCCCAAAACTATTTGGTTCCCTCAGGTTGAAGTAATGTTTATCAACTATCTCCTTCGCCCCCATGCTAGCTACTGATCAATATGTAAACGGCTTATATATATATATATATATATATATATATATATATATATAATATATATATATAATATATATATATATATATATATATATATATATATATATATATATATATATATATATATATATATATATATATAATAAAATAATAAAATAAAAATAAATAAAATAATAAATAAAATTAAATAAAATAAAATAAATAAATTTAAATAAATAAAATAATAAATAAAATAATATATATAGGCCCCGAACCAAAAAAATGAAAAGGATAAGGAAATGTAAAAATATAAAAAACATTTTATTTACAATGCATAAAATAAATTAAATAAAAATGAATAAATAAAATAAAAGATAATAATAAAATAATAAATAATATAATAATATATAATATATATATATATATATTATATACTATATATATTATATATATATATATAATATATAATATATATATATATATATATATATATATATATATATATATATATAGGCCCAGTCCCAAAAAGTGAAAAGGATAAGGAAATGTAAAAATATAAAAACATTTTATTTACAATGCTACGATAATATTTACACAGAGGTAGTAATATTTACAGTAATAATAATAATAATTACTTTATTGCATCGAGAATTGCTTGCGTCGTTTCAACGTAGGATTCTAATCCTACCCTCCCCTCCCCCGTAATGAAGGAGTACATTTCTGCAGCTGAAATCTTCAGAGTATGATTTTTATATCGTTCGCCACTCATTTCCTCATTCCAAACTGAAGTAAAACGACTAAGGTCAACGACCTCCATCATCTTAGCAACGTTGTTAGAGTTAAACATAAAACTATCACTATAGATACCGTAAACCAATCGATACGCTGTGTGTATGAGGTCTTCCAGTGTATTCGTATCTTCTAATCTATGTAGGAATTCTTCGTTCATCTTTAGGAACATCTCAATAGATTCTTTACCGCTTATTGTTACGGAATGTGCGCTTGGCGAGAAAACAGATGTCGCGTTACGTCGAAGCCAACAGCCTATATGTATCCTCGGAATGTTTTCATGTAAGGAAAAAACCAAGGTTAAACGCTTGTGATCTTCATGGCTCCCCTGTGATATAGTCATCCCCCATTCATTTAACAAACTGAGGTTTATGTAATCTTTAGCTACCCAATCCGAAACAGCTTCCATGATGACGCTGAGACTTTCAACCGAGATGAATAGCGGCTTATTATAACCAGGTAAGGGGGCTAAGCAGGTAATGTAGCGATCCCCAGAAGGCCTTCTTCTAAAACGAAGGATGATCGCGCAATGCTGATGTACCACAGACCAAGACGATAGCTCACTGACCGTGATATTTCTAACTAGGCACGCCATTTTGGTCGTAACACAACTACTAACCATTGGAAGGTAGGAATACAAATATATGGTTTGCCAGAGCACGCACAGGGTTTATATACATGAATAAGAGGTAGGCGGGGCTTATATAGCTCCGCCCCTTTTACTGTCTTACGTTCCCTCAACCAATCATATGATTAGGCTTAAGAGTTATGATGGTGAAACATAAGAGGCGGAGTTACACTTTTAAGCCTAATTGAGTTAACGTCGTTCTTGTATATACAAGAATGAGCCTGTGTATTCCTGTATATCCTTGCACGATTCTGTTTCTGTATATTTTATGATGAGAGTGACACAGCTGTATCTTTGTATTCAAATGCCGTAATGTATATTACATTCTTAACCAGTTTCGCGCTAATTCATTTCGCTTTTTTCTTATTACTTGTGGACTACTTATTGTTTTGCTCTTACGATGTAATATTCCCTTGTAAGGTCGTTCATTAGGAACTACAGGTTCGGAAACCGATGATTGATTATCCCAATCCTGTAGCCTCTGCTTATTATGAATTAAGCTGCGAGGAAAATTGATCCCCTGTAACTCGCGTTTAATGACATCCCATCCTGGTATAGGTTTCTTTTTCCAATCCCGAGCTAAGTCTGAGACCAAGTCTACTATATTTGACCCTTGAAGGGGTTGATCATTTACTACAATCTGTCCCAACTCGTTCCAATTTAACTGATCTTTTAAAGTATCATATAATGCGTTTCCTTTATTCTTCAATGTAGGTGGCAAGCTGTTTTCTAAAACCTTTTTAAAATCCTTTCTTTCATAGTCCCTTTGTGAAACTTCATTTGAAATAGGATGCATTCCTGTATACTTGTCTTTGACTTCTAATAATTTTTGTAATATTTCCTGATATTTCAGCCTTTTCTCGTCAACATTAACTTTTGAAGTTAATATTTCTGCTAATTCCTTTTCAATATTACGTACCTGTTCAACTCGCGGGTCGAGTAGTGCTTCGGGTACCGGTTGAGGAATAGCCAGAGAATTATCCTGTAACTTTGTATATTGATCGAACGGTATTACTACAGCCTTCTTCATTCTTACGTGTGATTTCCTGTTAGCAGTTTAGACAACAAAGGACCAACTACGGAGAAGAGTAATGGAAGGAAAACTCCTCCACCTTGCTGTAACAGTTTCTTTTTATGCTTTAAATTCTTATTCGTCTTAACTTTACGGACTAGTTTACGAATGATGTTGCTGTGACGACGTAACTTTCTCTTCTGACCAGTTTTCAATGGTATAACCTGTTTTTAACCATATTTAAACAGACTCGCAGATACAGTTTACAAAGGTTGTGTTTTTTAGTAATTTCTCTTTTTCTTTTTTACTAAGTTTCTTATAATTTTTCATCAACGGTAAATATTTCTTTATCAACATTATTCAGGAATATAAACAGTTTCGATTTCGGAAGGTAGAATGTTTGTGCGGAGTAACACTCTGTATGTGTTTTTAGGGTGAAGTTCGCACATCAAATAACCGTGGGGGATCGAAGTAACCTCTTTATATACTTTTAAGAACTCTTTCCTTTGAAGGGGGAACATTTGACTGGCTAGCACGTTGATCTGACTCATGTCGCGTCTCTGTCCGAAAAGAATCAAATACTGGGTATTCAATGAGATACTACGCATATGTGCTTTGATGGAAAATGTTCTGTGTAATAAAGAACACTGAGATATTTAGATGGTGAGAATAAACAGTAAATGTTTCGGCTATCTCAATATTCACCTTGTGCATGAGATCGTCCAATATTATAACCTTATGTCCTTTTATATCCTCTAACGATTTTACGTCATAGATGCCTTCATGAAAATGAATAAGGTTTTTATATTCGTTAAACTTCGTCTGAAATACGTTATAACACCATATTATTTTCACAGGATGCTCTTCAAATATCTCTAATTCACTTAATAATTTTAGTATCGCAAATGTTTTTCCGCATCCAGTTGGACCGGCTATAAGACATGTTGCAGGTGTACGGAACATGAATTTACACACATCCTCCATGCTTGGCAGCTATTAGTTCAGTAAGGATGTAGTATACATAGATTTCCTTTTAAATATATTTATACGTTAACCTAAAGATTCGTTCTACGCTTATTTCAAACTTACTCTTTCGAAGGCTTTACAAATATGCCACTCGTTCAGGTCGTTTTCCAATAGGTATTCTCTTAGTACATGCGCGCCATCTCCTAATATATATGTGAAAAGATCACGTATAGAAATCATAGCATGTTTATTTTCTGGTCCATCAGTGTAAATAGAATCACACCATTGTTTTTTAAACATTGAAATAAATTTATACATATCTAGGGATCTCAAGAAGTATTCAATAATATCTTCAGAGTTACCCGCAAGCATTTTCTTAAATGTGTAGTATTCCTCATACAACACATAATGCGCCGTATTTACGTGATTACTCAACATTTCTGACCTTACACTCTGTAATAACACCCTCTTGCGAATCTCGGTCATATACTTCAACTGTTGTATTCCTGTAATAAAGAAACCGTAACGGGTGCGTTTAAATGTACACGAGTTATACGCTCTCCATACTCTTACCTCCATTCTGATTATGTTATGTTTCTTTGAAAACTCGATAGTGAGTTGTTTAGGTTTCCTCGTTACACTCTGGCTGATAACTACTTTTGTGCCGATTAAACTGCCCGATGGATTACTACACTGCGAAATGAATGTTTCGGCCTGTAAACATACATTAAGTAGTTCTTCTGTATTCATAAATACCCTTTGGTTACTATAGTTTGTACGGGAGCTAGTACACGTGTAAAATTCACTACCTTCGGGTCTTCTTTTATAAACAATTGAAACTCCATAGGCTGGAAGAATTTCCTCCCACTGTACAATGTCGTGTATAGAGATGAAACGGCTAGCTCTGAGGCATGATGAACACAGTAAAATAGCAAGGTTCTTTACACGAAGGTTCGATAACACTTCTTACTCGCCTAAAGGTTACA
>JABUQX010005640.1:17500-20000 GCA_015478945.1 Trachelipus rathkii
AAACCGCACGAACAGAATAGGGACTTACCTCTCTTTGTAATAGGATATGATTCCGAAGAAACCCATTATTATTATCCTTTTCCAGGAGATTCCATCAAGATAGCTTTAGGTAGTGTAGAACCTAAGAATATCAAGGGACCAGTTTTTTGTCATCAGTGTTATAGTTTCACAGATCATTTAATTAATCATTTACAAAACGAATGCACAGAGTACAGATGCGGGCAATGCTTAACTTATAAATGTAAAGGAAAACCGGGCGATACATCTACGCTTTTACATTGTGATAAATGCAATCGTGACTTCTATAATGAAGCTTGTCTTAAGTTGCATAAAGACCTCACCTGCAAGTACCTTAAGGTGTGTAGACTGTGGCAATAGTGAGATAGTAGCTTGGATAAAACGGGCAGACACCAACATGACCTCGCATGCCATATTAAATGTGGAATGGTGCGACGAGAATATGGAATAGAAGGTGATAATCACCAATGTTTCATGAAGAAAATCAAGGTTCCTACAGATGATGCTTTCGCAAAACGTAAGAAAACATTTACCTTCTATTATGATATCGAAACCTATAATCATAATAGTCGTGAAGAGGAAGGAGGACGCACAAAAACGGATATGCTTCCCTATATTCTAGTGAGTATGCTAGTATGCAATAACTGCGGGGAGGAAGAACTAGACAATTCATCGCCGTGTGAGACTTGCGGTACGGCTCGAACTGAAATATTCAAATTGAATCTGGAAGCAACAGAAGAGTATGAGAAGTGCCCAGTCGATCTTTTTCTCAACTATACAGATTTGCTGAAAAACACAAGAAATCTAACATTCTAGTTGCAGCTCATAATGGCGGTAAGTTTGACAATCAGTTTGTGTACAGCAAACTGCTTGCCAGACCTACCGTCCATTCCATATCCTCCAACCCTGTGAAACGTGGAACCAAAATAATAACTATGACAGCTAACCACAACATCCATTTTAAGGACACGTTAATGTTTATGCCTTGTGCCTTGAAAAAACTCCCTAAGTGCATGGGTATTACAGGTGAGCTTTCTAAAGGGTTCTTTCCTTACCGTTTTCTTACCCTTGAGAATATAAATTACAAGGGAAAAATTCCGGCTAAGGAAACCTTTGAGACACATCGCATGTCCGACAGTGAAAAGGCTGATTTTGAACGTTGGTATCAAACATTTAACAATAAGGACTACGATATCATGAAGGAATGTACAACGTACTGCGTTCAAGATGTTAATATTCTACGTCAATCCTTCGAGAAATTCAGGGGAATCTTCCTTAAGGATCATAAAGTCGACTGCCTGCTTGATTGTTCTACCATTGCTGCATTATCATTCATGATATATAAAATGCACTTCATGCCTGAAAATACACTGGCCCATATAGGACGCACTGATGATTCAAACTACTCATATGACGGTGTGAAATGGCTTACGTTCATGGAGATGTATAAGGGTCATCGAATCGAACATGCAAGGAATGGTGGCGAGCGTAAATTTAAAATCAAAAACAGGTACCTAAAGCCTGACGGATACGTTGAAATTCCAGCTGAAGACTATGTGCCCTTTGACCTTAATGAGTTCTTAGCTACCCGCCTACTCAACGTTAATGAACAAACGATAGAACTGAATAAGAGACGTCCCCCTCCTCCATCTGGTACAGTCATGAAGAAGATTGTCTTACTCTTCCACGGCTGTGTATTTCATGGGCACCAAGCATGTAAGAAAGGTTTAGAAAAACTCTATGGCAAATCAAGTCTTGATAGGTACAGTACAACCATGAGACAAGAAGCGGATTATAAGTCGCAAGGTTACGAGGTTATTAGAATATGGGAATGCGAATGGGCTAAAATGAAAAAAGAGTGTGAGGTCACTATTGTAAACAACAACGACGAAACACGAACTGAGAAGCTAGGCAGATACGTGCAGTCAATTGGTAATGAACTTGCAAATGCGAAACTAGAGGTAGGTGAAGCATTGTACGGGGGCCGTACAGAACCCTTCGTATACTATTATCCACCGACAGAAGGCGTTCAATTGAAGTACCTAGATTTCACTTCATTGTATCCTTTTGTCCAGAAAACAAAACCCTTTCCAGCAGGTACACCCACGAAACTTGTAGGTAGGGATCTTCCCTCCATAGAAAAGTTCGTCCAAGAAATGAATTCCACTTATTTGCCTCTCGTATGTTTCGGTATTACCACCTAAGAACCTGTACACTCCTGTCCTCCCTGCCCGATATGACAATCGGCTAATATTTTCTCTTTGTAGAACATGCAGCGAGTCCGGCTATGAAGGAAAATGCAGGCACAATGACAACCAACGTATGCTAAAAGGCGTATACTGTAGTCCTGAGCTGGAATTAGCTGTAGAGAAAGGCTATGAGGTTAAAAAGATCCATGAAATATGGAAATTTACACCTTCAAATGACATATTCGGCAAATACGTTGAAACATTCTTGAAATGGAAAACTGAGGCTTCGGGGT
>JABUQX010005640.1:47500-50000 GCA_015478945.1 Trachelipus rathkii
ATTTATTATTATTATTATTATTATTATTATTATTATTATTATTAATTATTATTATTATTATTTATTATTATTATTATTATTCATTAATAATTATTATTATTATTATAAGAAAATGATTTAAATGATAGATAACTGTAGATTTAAAACTACTTTTTTATCGCATAATTACTGTAGTTATTAATATACATTATGTTGGTCATTTTCAAAATGAATATTTCTTATTCTCTGCTTGAATAAACAGAATTTAAAGAAAGACGTCCCTTCAATAAAAATAAAGAACAAATCGCTATTTGAAATACCGATCCTATTATTGATTGCGAATGCTCTTCAATGATTTACTTTTAACCTTTGCTTAAAACGAAAGGCCTAGAAACTCATCATAATACACCATAATATATACTTAAATACAATTTTAACATTTTAAAATGATGGAACCTTCTTTCTAAAAGTACAGAATGGTGTTTTCGTGTATGTCATAGAGACTGAAATGTCATGTACACAAACACATAAATATATTAACAAATACACAAACACACACACATACCTACACACACAAACATAACACACACACACACACACACACACACACACATATATATATATATATATATATGTATATATATATATGTATATATTTATATATATATATATTAGTTATATATTATATATATATTTATATTAATATATATATATATATATATACATATTATATTATATATATAATTATATATATTATATATATATATGGTATATACTGATATTTATTATATATATATATATATAATATATATTATAGCTATATATAATTAATATGTTGTGTGTGTGTGTGTGTAGGTGTGTAGGTGTGTGTGTGCTAGTGTAGTAATATGTGCTTAGCTAAGAAATTTGTGTTCAATGCATTTACAAAGAAACGCATTTTTATAAACTTTCCCAATCATACATCATATATATAATATATATACTATATATTATATTATTATATATATATTATATATATATATTATATATATATTATATTATATTTACTATATAATATATAATAGTATATACTAATATATATAGTATATTAGGTAATATATATACTAACTTAATATATATAATATTATTAATTTTAAAGAGGTGTAAAGGACGGAGTCAAACTCGAAATAGGTAGGTAGTGCGCAACATTAATGTTTTTATTTATAATTATTAAATAATAGAATAAGTGAATTTTGCACGCAAAAAGAAAAAATTAATATTTCTTAACTAAAAATAAAGTAAATGTTGAAAACGAGTTTTAAAGACTTAATATATTCCTTTAATAAATATTATACTATATATATATATATAATATAATACATACTATATATTATATATATATATATATTATATATATATATTATATATATATATATATATATATATATATACTATGATATACTGATAAAACACCCCTAAAGTATTTCACCATGCCTGGGTATTCGAACCTGGACCCTGGCAGCATGCACGTGCAAGTGTTTGACCACGAGACCATGATGAACTAAAGGAAACCCGTCACTTTTCCTCTGAAAGCAATTTATGCAATTTATTTTTCTGTACATCTTGGGCCCCGGTTCCTGAGTATTTTCACCTTTTGCGCGGTACCCTGTTTGGCCCCAGGCCCGAGGTGAAATGGGGAAGCTTCCGGATTTTAGATGTCCTAGAACATTACCGTCACTCCTTCTGAAGGTCTTAGATTGCTTCAAGGAGGTAAAAGGCGGGTTTCCTTTTAGTTCATCGTGGTCTGGTGGTCAAACACTTCCACGTACATCTGCTAGGGTCCAGTTTCGATTCCAGCAAGGTGAAATACTTTAGGGGGGTTTTTATAAATTCAAATTGAACTGCGGTTTATTTTTTTTTTTTGTTTATATATTATACATATTTATTATACTGTAAATATTATATTTAATATGTACTATAACATATTCTTTATATATATATATATTATATGTATATATTATATATATTATTATATATATATATAATATATATATATATATACTATATATATATATATAGTACTATATATATTTAGTATATATATATATTATATTCTCTTTTATCAATTGTCAATTTTTAAAATAAAACTCCCATTGTTTTTATTCTGAAGGGATTCTCATATTTTATATGGTCTTAATTTTTCTTTCAAGTCATAATTTTAAAAAAATCGCTATAATGAAAACTTTCTAATAAAACAATAGGAAATTTTTTCAAATTATTTAAAAGAAATAACAATTAATAAATACCTTCTGTTATCTTTTTATATTAAGTAAATTGATTCACCCTATATATATTTTATATATTATATATAACTACTATATATATATAATATATTATATATATTATGTTTATCTTTTTTATATATATATATATTATATTTATATATATATATATATATATATATATATTCTCATCTGTGTATCCTGTTCTATCTGTTCATGCATTACGCAAAAAAAAAAAAAACTCATACGACGAGGCAACG
>JABUQX010005640.1:52500-60000 GCA_015478945.1 Trachelipus rathkii
CAGCTATAATTCTTCTAGCGTCCGGTCCGGTGAACACACCTTCCTTCAATTTTGCCTGCTGGTTAGACCTTGGAAACCTTGAACACAAGTAATGAAGCATTAGATCCATTCTTTCGAAAGTGATTCACTAATTGGCCTCATCCAACTCTCCCAATTTAATATAGAGTGGTGGTAGTAAAACTTTATGGGGAGGTGATAATGTTTCAAGGAGAACGTTTTTTTTTTCACCAACTGTAAGCTCTTTTGACTGCCATGTCTTTTTCATCCAATGATTTATACGGTCCTCGACTTTCAAATAGGCATAGGTAATATGGGGAATTTGGTAAATCCAGCTTTGTTGCCCAGCATCATGCCAGCAAGACCTTTTCAAATATCCTGCACATCTACAGTCCCCGCTGGTCTTCATAGATTTAACGTTTCGAAGAACAGTTTTTACCAGGGTTTTCGCTAGGTTCTTACTATTAAGTTATCCGAAATGACGCTAGTCAGGAATGGAAACGTAAATACATCCGTTATTGAGTAATCACCTCTTTTTGTCTTCTTTCAAAGAATCAATAAATACGACGCCATTGATATGAATCATATTGAATTTAGATTGACCCCTTAAACCTTCAACGTCTGTGCAATAGACCAAGTTGTTTACCAGGAAAAAGTAAGGCACGAAATCCATTTTACAATGTCTGAACCACCAAAATGACACCCCAGGCAACAATAATTCTTGCTTTTGAGCTTTGAAATGCGAGTAACCTCTGGCAGCATCCCTTGAAAGATTCAGTCCTTACTAAAACCATTTAACCATCTCTTGAGAGAAACATTCTTGTTTGTCCTGTATCATCTTCAAGCAATCAGCACACTTGATTCATCAATGGTTCAGTGGTATAAACTAGACATCTTTGCACAGGAGCAGAGGTATTTCTCAAGGTAAGCCTGGTTTTAATTACTGGCAATATTTGAACCTGTGAGGGATGGAGCGATTTGCAGATTGATGATTAGTGTATGAAATGGAATGTTTCCACTTGGAATTATACCCTTTTACATTGCGGCAAGAACAATAGTAACATCATTAATGATGTTTCTTTTGGCTCACGCTATACATCGGGAATACCAAATAACGTAAAACGGCTTTTTTCTTACCTTTGAAC
This sequence comes from Trachelipus rathkii, assembly GCA_015478945.1. NCBI lineage: Eukaryota > Metazoa > Arthropoda > Malacostraca > Isopoda > Trachelipodidae > Trachelipus > Trachelipus rathkii. The sequence goes on from JABUQX010005640.1 coordinate 53,643, forward strand.
CAATTTGGGAAATCCTCAACGTGCCGTTTGCCATCACTTATGAGGCGCCCAACGCTTTATTTCACCCGCCAAGTTTTAGTCCGAAGTATGGCCCGAGTATACTTTTTTTCACGAAAATTCAACTGGTTCGGTATATACTACATCTTCAAGGAGCCAAGGTTCTTTCTTTCCAAGTAGCTTGGGTTTGAATACTGGAATATTTGAACTGTGAGGGAATATGGAGACGATGTTGCAGATTGATGACTTAAGTCGGTATAAATTGAATTTTTTCACTTGGAATTAATACGCCTTTTAGCATTGCAATGAACAATAAGTAACAACTCATTACCTATTTTTGCTTTTTGCTTCACGCTATAAGCCATTGGGTAATGTCCCAAAACGTAAAGCTTCTTTCTTACCTTTGAACCAATTTGGGAAATCCTCAACGTGCCGTTTGCTGATTACTTATGAGGCGCCCAAAGCTTTATTGTTCAACCCCCAAGTTTTTAGTCCGAAGTATGCGAATGATACTTTTTTCAACAAATCCTGTGATATCTCTCGCTGTTGCTTTTAAACAGCTGTTAATTTACCCACAAATAATAACAAAAACTGTCTGGGCGAATTATGACAACTTTCCGTGAAGCCATACTCATACCATTGGAGAACATCAATCGGGTTGGTGAATGCACGACATCCCTAGCGCAGACTGAGATTGAAATGAGAACACGTGGAGAAACAAACATGTAAAATTCAGAGTCAGCGGTAAACTCATAATATGGTCAGACGCTCTGTAAGCTCTCAGGCCTTGCAAGCAAATGATGACTTGACGTTAAAATGCGGCTTCGTTCCTCTTCTTTTCAACAAAAGTAATATACTATATATATATATATATATACTATATATATATATATATATTATATATATATACTATATATACTATATATATATATATATATATTATATTATAGTTTATATTATAATGTTTATGTTAAACACATTGCAAATAAAAATTAATAGTAAGTTTGTTTGAATGAAGTTGAAATGTCAAAATTCGGAAAACGAAGGTATTTTTTTTTTTTTAAAAAATCTGCTTAAACTTAAATAGATAATTTTATTTGAGGTAAATCGGCTGACGTCTATGAATTTTTTTAAAAATAGTTTTTCTTTGTGCAGCACACCAAAATACATAGAAATATAGAAATCAGTTAGAAATAATCAAACAATTTTTTGGTCGTAGACCTGTGTAATCAATGCACCCACGCCATCCAGTTCGTCGTAAATGAAAATATTCACTGTTTTGGCGAATCTCTTCTAGAAAGTAACTAAGAATGGGTTAACATAAAATTTATAATACAAGTATTTCTGACTCAATTCACAAATACGATGACAAACAGAAAGAGACTAAGAAGAAAATGATAATGTGCCAGTTATGTCAAAATCGACTAAAGACGACAACGATAAACGACAAAATGGTATAGACGACTAATTACGATTTATGAATAAACAAACAAAAGACGACTAAACGAAAGATAATGACATTAGACGACTAATTACGCCGACTAAAGACGCACTAATGACGAATGAACAACAAGAGACGACCAAACAAAAGATAGCGATAATGGAAGAAAAATGATGATTGTGGCTCCTTCTAGAGGCTACCGTATTAATATATGATACTATATATATATATAATATATATTATATATCATTATATATACATTATATAATATATTTTATATATATATTTAATATACTATATAATATATATATATATATATATATATATTATTATAATATACATATATATATTATATATATTATATTTATATATATCTATATATATATCTATATCTCTCGATATCGATATCGATAGATATCGTTATCGATATTATATTTTCGATATAATGAAACATAAGTGCAGCAAAGACAACTTAGTTTCTAAGCAGATATATATATATACTATATACTATGATATTATTATATATATATATATATACTATATAATAATATATTATATATATATAATATATATATATATATATATATATATATATATATATATATATATACATATTACTTATATATTATACTATATATATATATATATATATATATATATAATACTATATCAGACAAAAGCTAAGTATTTTTTTATAGTATATATCTCTGATATTAGGGAAAATTTAGAAAAATAAACGATGAACATATCGAAAGAACTGGATCAGTTTACTTAGCGGTTTTCATCTTCTTGGAACGACATTGCCCCTTCTGAATATATATAATATACTATATATATATATATATATAATATATATATATATATACTATATATATATATATACTATACTATATTATATATACTATATATTATACTATAATATATAATACCTATATATATATATTTGCAATTTTATTTTGCATTATATGTTTTTAAAATAAAATTGCCTATACAATATATTCTGCATGATTGTTTTATAGGTAAATTTCCAATTTTTAGATAATTTCCTTTTACTTCAATCTCGGAGGAAAATTTTTATATACTTTTATAGATTATCTCCCTTTTATCATTTAATTTACGCGGCTATATTAAATAAAAGAAATAATGTTAATTTTTAACGCCTTTTTTTTTTTTTTTTTTTTTTTTTTTTTTTTTTTTTCTTTTAGCAGTAAGAAAACTGCTATTCAATGTATTGAGATCTAACAAATGCACTTTTTTTTTTCATTCTTATTTTAATATAATATATATATATAATAATATATATATCATAATAGTATATATATATATATATATATACTATATTATATATAAAGTATATATATATATAGTATTATATATATATTATATATATATAGTATATATTAATTATATATATATATATACTATATATATATATATATATATATATTAGCTATTATAACATATATTAATATATATAATATTATATATATACTATATCTATATATATAATATATTTATTTATATTATATTATAATATATAATAATATATAATAATATATATATATATATATACTTAATATATATATATACTTATTATATATATAATATATAGTAATTATATATCTAGTATATATATATATATATAGTACTATATATATATATATATAACATTATAGTATATATATATATATAAATATATAGTATAATATATGTATATTAACTATATATATATTATATTATATAATATATATATATAGTATATATTAGTATATATATCTATATCATATATATATATATATATATATATATAATATAAATTATTATTAAATATATTTATTTTATTAAAATACTAATTACATATAAGTATATATATTACAGATAAACACCAGCCGCTTCACAGGCAGAGCCTTATATCAAGGAGGCGAGTCATACTCAATTATTCGTCCGAGCGCAAGACCGAACTCCAAGCTGAGGAGAGAATACCTCACATTCTCACCAACCAGTTTTGCGAAGCCTGAAGGTCCTCGCTTTGTGTGGACGAGTGCTCTACCCACTGGAGGTACCGGAACGCTTTTTATATAAAGTAAATATAAAATAAAAATTACATTTTTTTTATATGACATATTAATTATACATACAAATATACATACATATCATACGCGCATACATACATACACGTACATACATAGTGACATTCAAAAGTTTGTTCCCATACAGGAACACATACCATACTTAGCATACAAAACCTAATATCACATACATATCATACTCATCACAACAACATACATACATTACATATCCTTCATACATACCATACATACAATACGATACAGTATGCATACACTACAATATCATACATACGATACATACATAACAATACATACACTACATACATATCATAACATAAGACATACTACTACAGTACCATACATGACCTAATACATACAAATACACATATAAATACTCCCAATATATGATATAATATACTATAATATGTCATATATATATATTATATAGATATATATATAATATATATATTATATATATTATACTATATAGTATATATATACTGTACATAAATAGATATATAATATATAAATATAAGTAGTATATATATATAATAATATAATATATAATATTATACATATACTATATATATAACTACATCATATAAGCATTATTGTTATCAGCTAACAACAACCATCACTAACACTTCACACTATTAGCCGATCAGTTAAACACTAACTTTTAGCAATATTACCATCAGCTAACACTAACACTATTTCGTCAATGACATTAAAGATTAAGCACTAATTAATACATTATATCACTACGATGGAAGAGTATTTAGATTTAGGCTGGCTTAATTAGTATATGATATGTATATAGTAATATATATATTAATATATAATAAATAGTATATATTATTATATAATATATATATATATAATTATACATATACCTATAATAGTATCATATATATATATATATATATATTTATACTATATATATATTATATATATATAGTATATTATTATATGATATATATATATATATAGTATATAATTAATATATATATATATATATTATATATATATATATATACTATATATATATAGTATATATAGTATATAATAGTATATATTAGTATATTAATATAAATACTATATATATATATATATATATATATATATATATATATATATATATATATATATATATATATATATATATATATATATATTATATATATATATATATATATATATATTCTTTGATGAACTTGCAATAAAAGCTTTCTCCTGCATTTTTCGGGGCGAAATGATTTCCTCTAAGCTTTTCATTTGATCTATTATCTCTCCTGTTTTCTCTTCCCCGAGAAATGAAAATTGTGTTTACGTAATTTATGAAGTAATCTTTTGCATGGAGAATTTTGTTACGTAGAATTTCAACGGTGGCATTATTGTGTGCTTATATATTTATAACATTAATTCACAGTGAAACAATATAAACAGGCTCACGTTTCACTCTAATTCAAGATTCTTGAAATTAATATAAAACTTTTTTCGTTTCACTTATTTTTCATTCGAAGTACACCACCCTTATTTTAAATGTAAATTCTGTGGCAAATAAGAGACAAACCCCCACACAAGATGGTCTGGTGGACAAAAGAAAATTCCGAACTAATATCCAGATAAGGGGTGGGGATATATCATTATAAAAGTTTCTGAGAGTAATTAGGTCACAACAAGTGGAAAAACTGGAGAGAGAGAAAGGGTGCACTAAATTTTAAATGCCAATAATTCGGCATTGAGAGATTGAACTGTTTGAAAAAGAGGAGTGGGAAAGAAATATAAGGGCTTCTTCAAATATTACTGTCAAAAAAAGAAAGAAAAAATATCATTTGTCGTATGGAAATTAAAATACGTTTAGTTCTGAAAGGCTATATACAGAAGAATATATATATATATATATATATAATATATATATATGTTTATATGATATTTTTATATTATTATATATAATATATATATATATATATATATAATAATAATAGTATATATAAATATATATATTTATGTTTATATCATAAAAATATAATATATATATAGTATATATTATATATATTATATTTAGAATAATATATATAATATATATATATATATATATATATATATATATATATATATATATATATATAATATATTATATATATATATATATATATATATATATATATTTATGTTTATATATATGTTTATATTGCATAAAAGTGAAAAATGCAGAAAGAAGAGTGAGGATAGATAAGATACTGAAAATAAAAAAATTTCTGCAAATTAAACATTCGAAAAGCTTGGTATAAAATGGAAAGAGAGTTTGCGAAGATTAATAAAAGAATAAAGAAGGAGAGAGAGAGAAAGAAAGAGAGAGAGAACTGAGAGAGAGAAGAGGAGAAGAGAGGGAAGAGAGAGAAGAAAGGAGGAGAGAGAGAGAGAGAGAGAGAGAAGAGACGAGAGAGAGAGAATAGTATATAAGAAATTTGCGCATTCAATAAAATATATTTTCCATAGAGTTTTGAAAGAGTAAGACAGCAAATTCCTTTCATTTTATTATTGAATCTTTCTCCAAAGAAGCAAAATATAAAAAATTGTAAATGAAAATTATAATGAGATTTTAGATTTAGAAATAAGAATTGAGTAGGCAGCGAAAAAGAATCATCTCTGCTCCATAAAAGAGTCAAATTATAATATTATTATATATTATATTATATTATATAATATATATAATATGTCTATATATATATATAACTATATTATATATAAATATCTTATCATACTTATATATATATATGTAACTTTTTTCCTTACTCTCATAAATGACGTTCTTCTTAGACTAGCGATTCCATACCCTTCGTTTCTC
>JABUQX010005640.1:65000-67500 GCA_015478945.1 Trachelipus rathkii
ATATATATATAAAAAAAAAAAAAAAAAAAATGTTTATATATAAATAAATAGATATATAAAAATATAAAATATATATATATATATATATATATATATATATATATATATATATATATATATATATATATATATATATATATATATATATATATATATATATATATATATATATATATATATATATATATATATATATATAAGAAAAAAATTACAAACCACCTGGGGAAATATTTTGGAATCTGGGATGAAATACCCTGAATCTTCTTAATTCATTACTGAAGCTGACAAATAACGCATTTCACTGATTGTAGTATAAAGTACGTTACATTCAAATGTATGCTGGATAAAACACAAACCTAAGCAATATTTAAAGACATTTTCAAACTCTCATTTTGATATTTCTAAACCGGAAAATACACTTTGAATGTCTTGCCATTTGAAAGCCATTTTAGATATTGTTATCACTTTAAATTCATTGTTTGATATGTAGTTTCCTTTCCTGACTGTCATTAGAACAATTTATTATTTGTAAACCTTTATTTTTAGGGCATCCAAATAACAACAAACGAGCTGAATTAATTAAAAACTCATTAAGAAAATTAACATAATGCTGCACTTTTATCATTATTATCTTTGTTGTTCTTCTTCTTCTTGTTTTTTTATCTTCTTCTTCTTCTTCTTCTTCTTCTTCTTCTTCTTCTTCTTCTTCTTCTTCTTCTTCTTCTTCTTCTTCTTCTTCTTCTTCTTCTTCTTCTTCTTCTTCTTCTTCTTCTTCTTCTTCTTCTTCTTCTTCCATTATTATTATTATTATTATTATTATTATTATTATTATTATTATTAATTATTATTAATTATTATTATTATTATTATTATTATTATTATTATTATTATTATTATTATTATTATTATTATTATTATTATTATTATTATTATTATTATTATTATTATTATTATTATTATTATTATTATTTGAAAAGAGTCACAAATGCTAAAATACTTGGGGTAACAATAGATGAAAAAATGACATTCAAAGAACATATCAACCAGCTAGTGAGCAAACTAGCGAAATATATGTATATACTAGTCAAATTGAAAAGATTCATTCCTTTATATATATTGAAGAAGATATACTATGCACATATACACCCACATCTATTATATTGTCTTCCAGTCTATGGCATAGCTAGCAAATCAGCTATTAATTCGGTTATTTTGATGCAAAAACGCTTCATCCGACTGTTAAGCCCCACTAAAAACTTCTATGAGCATACAGCACCTTTATTTAAAAAACTTAAAATATTGCAATTTGAAGAAATATTGAAGCTATCTCTATTAGGAACAGCCACAAGAATACTACAAATAAGGCATGTAACTCCTAATATCTAACTTTCTAATAATACATTCCAAAGAGATATAATCTAAGGAAATAGTGGCCTCACATAAAATCCTCCTATTCCAAAGGTTAGAAAAAGTAGACAAGCCTGTTAGTTTAAAATGAGCTAACAGTCCTATAACCAAATTTACTATCAACATTAAAAATTGAAATTTTCTTATATCATTTACAAGTAAACTCAAAAAAAGCTATATAAATAAGTACTAATACTATTACTATATTGTCATTTACAAGTAAACTCAAAAAAGCTATATAAATAAGTACTAATACTATTACTATATTATTATTATTATTATTATTATTATTATTATTATTATTATTATTATTATTATTATTATTATTATTATTATTATTATTATTATTATTATTATTATTATTATTATTATTATTATTATGTAGTGAGTACTGATTAATTATTAATATATTATTAATTATTATTTATTCTGATGTACTCATGAAAACATGTCGGCTTCCTCCATACTTGTTCATGTATTATTTACCATTTGGATGATTTTTATTATTATTATTATTATTATTAATTATTATTATTATTATTATTATTATTATTATTATTATTATTATTATTATTATTATTATTATTATTATTATTATTATATAACTTTTATGATTATTATTTATTAGTGTTATTATTATTATTATTATTATTTTTATTATTATTATTATTATTATTATTATTATTATTTCATTATTATTATTTTACTAAAACTATTAATTTTAATATTTATATTCACTGTTATTACTATTATTATTGTTATTCTTTTATTATTAATTATTATTATTAATTATTATTATTGATTATTGTTATTATTATATTAATTATTATTATTATTTATTATATTATTATTATTATTATTATTATTATTATTATTATTATATTATATTATTATTATTATTATTATTATTGTTATTATTATTATTATATTATTATTATTATTATTTTACTATATTATTATTTTATTATTAATTATTATTATTATTATACGTTATTATTATTATTATTATTATTATTAATTAATTATTATTATTATTATTAAAATTATTATTATTAATTATTATTATTATTATTAATTATTATTATTATGTATT
>JABUQX010005640.1:80000-82500 GCA_015478945.1 Trachelipus rathkii
ATATAATATATTATATATATATAATATATATAAATCATAACAATACAATATACATGTTTTTTTCCAACCCTATATAATATATATATACATATATATAATATATATATATATATATACACAACATATATATATATAATATAATTATAATATATATATATATATATAAATACTATACTATAAACTATAATAAATACTAAACGAACAATATACAAATAAATACATACTGCATTATATAACACATAATATTAAATACCTATATAATATAATATATATATATTAAAAATCTTAAATTGAGTGAGTAGCTAACCCCTACAATGAAAGCCTTTGAATTCTCTTCCTGCCCTTTTGTGTATCATTTTCATATTCATGATAGAAAAAAAATTCCTTTTTTTTTTTGTTACTAAATTCCATTAGAGCAAAAGAAAAGGTTGTTTAAACTCGAGTGAGTTTGATCAAATTATAGGAGAAAATCGTTAAAAAAAATGTGATTTTCAGATTTCAATAAATGGGAAGTAAACTGAGGGATATAAATTAGTCTTATAATTAATTAATTAAAATTCAGAATGGCATAAATTAATATTTTGTAACATATATTTTCAAGCTTTAAATGTTTGAGTTATAGGTAAGGTGGAGAAGGATTCACGAGGTTTTGGGCAGTTGGAACCGTAGTCGTAGTTAAAGCAGTAGTTGGAGTTTGTGATGGAGCCGCAGCCGGAGACGGGGCCGGAGCCGGAGCCGGAGCCGGAGCCGGAGCCAGAGACGAAATTTTTTTTTTGGAATTAAGCTGAGGAGATCCGGAGGCCATATTTTTTGGGAGGGAAGCTGGAGCCTCAAAATTTTACAAATGTGGAGTAAAATTTGGAGCCGGAACCGGAGCCGAAGCCGGAGCTGGAGCTGGAGCTGATGCCAGAGGCGAGTATTTTAAAATGATTAAGCTGGAGTAGGTATCGGAGCTAGCAAAATAATAAACCAGCTTTTCGTCCATGGTTATAAAATTAATCTATTTTGCCGTTCAAACATTTTAAAGAAAAAAAAAATATATATTTCAAAATATTCAATTATGGGTAAAATAAATAACATCTTGCAACTGTATATTTAATTTGATAATAATTAATCATTACTATATTTAAAAGTTCTTTATATCACAAATTATTCCAAGAACTTTTTTTTTTTTTTTTAAATCTTCAGATTTTCAATAGTAAATTATTTTTTACAATATTGGTCAATTCATAACCTCAAAATATTTAATTAATTTCCAATATTTTTTTTTTTTCAATTTTCGTTTTTTATCGTGTTTTTCTATTGGAATTTTTTTTTCTTTATTTCCGATAATTTTTTTTTTTTCCTTTTTTTGTTTCGAATATTTATTACTTTTATTAGAATAATTTATTTAAAGCACATTTCTTAAAGCTTAAAAGTAATTGTTTGGGTTTCATTTTTTCTCCTTTATTTGCACTTATATGAGATTTCTTCCAAATCTCTTTGGTCTCTTCTTGACATTCTTTTTTATTCAAATAAAACAAAAGAGCAGAAAACACTTTTTTTTTAGCTGTTTATTAGGAGTGACTTGTACTCTTATATTTCTTATATATATATATGTATATAGTATATACAATAACCAGCTGTATATATATAATATATAATATATAACAATATATATATATATATATATATATATATATATATAAATATAACTATATATATATAAATATAATACTATACTACAAATATATAATAATATATATACTACTAATAATATATTCCCAGATTTGGGTGAGGTACGCTACAAACACCGGTAACAGAAAGTTTAAGTAGAAGAACATGACGTAAGTCCAAGTGCTTACTTAAGTGCAAGTCCGTTGTGATGAAAATTCCACCCTAGGGCTTCACAACACCTCGACAAACCTCTTAGTGGTATTTAGCCAATGTCAGGGTTTATCCTCTCTGCCAGGCTCACAACCACGTCCCCTCACAAAACCCATCCATTCGCTCCTATTATGAACCATTTTTCTTGCTTGAATCAACTCACATTCCTTTTCTTCAGACACCCCTTTATTGACTCATTCATCTTTTTCTTATGTCTCCTAGCCGGTCGAGTCCCAACAAACTCACCTCATTACATCCGCTTAACCAACTGACTATCATCCCTTCTTTCCATATGACCAAACCATCTTAATAAACCCTCGTTTATTCTCTCGTTTCTTCATATTACACAGCTCCCTAAAAGCTCTTTCCCTATTTTATCAATTCTTCCCACACCTAACACGCCTCTAAGATTATCTATTGATACAGCTCCCTAACAGCTCATTCCTCATTTTATCAATCCTTCCCACACCTAACACGCCTATAAGATTATCCTTCTGAACAGATTGCATCTAGATCTAAACCTCTTATTTCACACAATAGTTTCGCTTTTATTCATTAACACAGTTAACAATATACATACACTCATGGAGAACTTTAACCCACTCAAGACTTAGTCCCTTTGCATTCACCAAAG
>JABUQX010005640.1:95000-113470 GCA_015478945.1 Trachelipus rathkii
ATACCTGTTCTAGTTGCTTACCATCTAACATAATTTCACACACACACACACACACACACACACACACACACACACACACACACACACACACACACACACACACATATATATATATATATATATATATATATATATATATATATATATATATATATATATATATATATATATATATATATATATATATATATATATATATATATATATATATGTTAATAGGTGTATGTGTGTTTCTGTGTTTTCTCTGCTCTTTCAAGTTGCCAAAAATATTTAAGCATTAAATCTTGCCTATTATTCAAATAAGTCGAAATTAGAGCTCATATTTCAAATTAAGAAACGGAGCTTTTCGGATTAGAATCAAATCGATTAAAAGTTTTTTAATTAAAATTATTACTTTTTTAAAATTAATAATCAGTTTTGACAACTTTAATATATTGCCAAAAAAAAAAATTATAGAATTTCTATTATTAAATATTCTATTATAAATAGTTTGAGATTTTGCAGTTATCTCGGCAGTTTATTCCTACCTCTATTTTAGTCACTAGGTAAAATAAAATTTTGAAAATATAATTAAAAATTATTTCATTTCTCTTCTTAATATATTATTCAATATTATTTACATTATCCTATTATTATTATTATTATTATACATATTATTTTATTATCTTTTTATTATTATTATTATTGATTATCATTTAATATATAATTATTATTAATATTATTATTATTTATTATTTTTATTTATTATTTTATTATTATTATTATTATTATTATTATTATTATTATTATTATTATTATTATTATTATTATTATTATTATTATTATTATTATTATTATTATTATTATTCTCACTGATATCAAGAAGAACAAAAATTGTAACAATTAATGACGTCATTTTAGTTGCAATTTTTTTAAGATTATTTTTATTATTATTATTATTATTATTATTATTATTATTATTATTATTATTATTATTATTATTATTATTTTAATTATTATTTTTTATTATTATTATTTATTATTATTATTCTTATATTGTATTATTATATTCATTTAATTATCTATTAATATATAAATTATAAATATTAAATTTCTATATTTAAATTATAAAATTATAATTAAAATTATAATTATATTTATTATTTATTAGTATTAATATACTCGTGATAATTATAAGTGTTACGCGATTAATAAAAAATATATTAATGAATAACTTATAGAAATTTGACATGGATTTATATTATAAGTTACAAGTAAATTTTAAAAAATTTTAGAATTATTAATATAATCAAATTAATAATTATAAATTAATATTAAAGAAGACTTTAATAATTTATTTACAATACTAATGAAAATAGAAAACGATAAGTTCGTAGTATATTATAAAAATGGAAAATAACAGTGTGAAAAGAGAGAAGAGAGGACATTAAATAATTAGTGAAAAAAGAGCATATTAGAAACAAGAGGGTAAGAAGCTTGATATTAAGAGTCAGTACTAGATAAGGCGCTAGCCATTGAAAACAGCCATTGAACTGAGCTCGTGCTTCTCTACTCTGAAGGGCGACTTTCGAATGGGTGAGCAGTACGATAAAGTTGTGTCTTACTCGTGTTTTTAAGATGTGTGAGGTTAAGATTGTGTACACACCACTATATATCAGACTAGCAACAATACCTCACATGAGATGTCGAGATAAGTTAAAGGCCCGAAGCAAAATATCTTCAACATTTTAAGGAGAAACACCAAAAAATCCGATACAGCATAAAGAAAGCTTCTCCATCATAACAGAAAAAATGATTTTTACGAATTGCGGCTAGGGAATCGTTTATGCTCTTAAGGAAAACACTAACGCAAATGTAAACATTAGCAATATGGCTGTACGAATGTCCACATTTTTAAACACAAGCTTTAAATGAAAAAAGTCAAATGTACATGTAATTTATACATAAATATCAGTTCATTGATTGTTAGTTTAGTGTGTGTGTGTATGAGTTGATAGTTTACACGACATGTTTTTTTTCCAAATGTCATAAACCATATTCAAATATAAAATTTATTCTGAAAATGTCGCGAGTGTTCGGACGAAAAGCTTTGGTAATATACTTAATCATCAATCTGTTTTATTTTATCAAGAATAATTTTTAAAAGAAATTTGCTAAATTAAGGAAGAAAATTAGTTTTCAGGAGGCTTGAAAAAAGCATCAAAATCATAACTTATAATAATAATAGTATCCACTCTCATCTTTATATCAACTCTCTAATCATAATAATATTAATATCTTAATTTAAATAATAAATGAACTATTATATAATCAAATAATAATTAAATAATAATTATAATATCAATAATAAATTAATGACATCTATATATCGGGCTTAATAGTTCTGCATTTAACTACAATAATAAAGTACACTTATAAGAGACATGTGATCCCACTGTGAGAATTATAAATATATATTAATATTAATGGTGATAATAATAATAAGTGGAATATTATAATATTAATAATAAATATAATTAATACTATTAATAATCACAAAATAATAAACGCTGTATAATAATAATAATAATATCAATATATATAATAATCAAGTAAATATATAATAAATAATAGATAAATTAATAAATAATATAATAAATTTAATAACTCAATAATATTAATAAATAATATGATTTATATAAATAATAATATGGTATAATAATCCGCAATTATTCAAAGTAATTATAATAATTTTTATTAATCAATTATAAATAAATCAATTATATTATATTATTTATAATATGTGTAATCTGATTACAAATTTACATTCACATATTTTAAGTAATAAATATCAGAAGTTTAATGAAAATGGATATTAAATATTAATAATATAATATATAATAATAATAATACTACTAGTAATAAATAACTGAATGAATAAATATTTATATATATAATAACATAATAAAATAATAGTTAATCAAATAATATATCGTTAATGAATAATAAAAATAATAATAATAAATAATAATAATAATAAATAATAATATTATAATATAATAATAAATAATACGCTAAATTATTAATTCATTGATATATTATATTAATATAATAATAATTAATATCCTAGAGGATTGGAAATAAAATAATCATTGGTTTGTATCTATATTTTAATTTTATGATTATGAATAAATAATATAATAAATAAAAAGAATATAAGTAATATATCAACCTATAAATTATCAATTAATATAATTAACAATGAATAATAGAAAATGAATAGTATAATAATAATAAATATAATATAAATAATACTAATATAATAATAATAAAATAATAATAATAATAATATAATATATTAATAATATAATAATAATAATAATGAAATAATACAGTAATATAATATAATAATTAATAATAATATATATATAATAATAATAATAATAATAGGTAGGATACTATAATGGAAAATAATAACCTTTATAATGATAATAAATAAATAATATAATAATAATAATAATGTAATAAACATAATATAATAATACTTAATATAATAATGATAATATCTTAATATATATTATAATAATAATTTTAATTATTAATAATAATAATAATAATATAATAATAATAAATAATAATCGCTAATTTTTAATATAATAATAATAATAATAATAATAAGTCAATGAACAAATGATAATAATATAGTAATAATAGTTAATAATAATATAATAATAATCATAGATATATAATATAATATGATAATAGCTATAATATAAGAATAATAAATAATAATAATAATAAATATATAATAATAATAATAATAATAAATAATAATAATAATAATAATAATAATAATATAATTAAAATATAATAATAATAATAATAATAATATAATATAATAATAAATATGAAATAATAATATATAATAATAAATAATGAATAATAATAATAAAATAATGAATAATAAAATAATAATACTTAATAATATGATAATAATAATAATAATAATAATAATAATAAAATAATAATAATATAATAATAATAATATAATATTATAATAATAATAATATAATAATAATAATATAATTATAATAAATATAATAAATTAATAATAATAATAATAATATAATAATAAATTAATAATTAAATTATATATAATAATCATAATAATATAATATATAATAATAATAATATAAATAGTTATTAATAATAGATATTAGTAATAAAATAATAGTAAATAAATAATTAACTAATTAATAATAAAATCAAATAATAATAATAAATTATAAATAATAAATAATAATATAATAATATATATAATAATATATGTAATATTAATAATTATATCATAATTAATAAATAATAATTAATTATAATATAATAATATAAATAATAATAATTAAATAATAATAATTAATAATAATAATAATAATATATAATTAATAATAGTATTATAAATTAAGTAATATAAATAATATAATACTAATAATAATATAATTTAATAAGTATTCTTAATTATAATGATAATAATAATTAATATAATATAATTAATAATAATAATATATAATTAATAAATACTAAATAATAATATAATAATTAATAATATATAATTATTAATATAATTAATAATTTGATATTATAAATAATAATATATATAATAATAATAATATAATAAAATTTGGGTATTAACAAATTCCTGTTTGTGATTTAATTATAAAATTCGGACTTTCTCATCAAAGTAAATTGGAATTAAAACAAAGGCACCAATAGAAAATGTATTATTTTGAAGAAATTTGTAATTTATCGTAAAGGAAAGAATTTACGGGAAAGATTCTGCCTTTTTCATATATATATGTGTATAATACGATAAAAATTAAAGAGGAATAAGTATAAATACTTATTTTAGTCTTCAGGAAAAAGGTCGAAGCCTTCATTCCTTTCTAGATAGTTGGTTTAGAAATAAAACAAACAATAAACGACAACACACCAAAATACAACAAACAACCAAAACAACCACAACAACTAATTGAAAAAAAAACAAAACGCAACATAATGATACAGCAACAATAACAACAATAACAACAACAACGACAACAACAACGATAATAATAATAATAATAAATATAAAAACAATAACAGCAGCAACAAGAACAGTACAACAAGCATATCATCAACAACAACAACAACAACAACAACAACAACAACAACGACCACACTAAAACAACAACATAATTGAGGCACATACAACAATTTAATAAAAACCAATCACAGACAGGAACTAGACTTAGCACATAGCAGGCATCGAAACAACAACAGCAAAAAACAACAACAACAATAACAACAACAAATCATAATCATAAAAACAATAACAATAACATCACTGAGCAACAACAGATTAGCACTACAACAAAACAATAGCATTATCAACAACAACAATTAAAATAGAAACAATAGAACATAAACAATAGCAACGACGGCGACAAATAACACAAAATTAATATTTATACTCGGGAATATTAATAGCAGTACCAGTCTATACTAGAACTCACATTTGCCTCTTCAACTACTACTTATTATATTCCTTAATGTTCTGACTACCACTCACTCCTACTCCTACGTCCTACTCCTACTTTCCAACTTTAGGTCATACTTTTACACTACTTATTCTACTAACTACTGTCTACTACTACTACTACTACTATAATGAAGGAATAAAAAATTATAGAATAATAAATAATACTAATAAAAAATCAATAATATATTAATAATAATAAATAATATATATAATAATAATAATGGAATCAATAATATATACGTAACATAATAATTACATAATAATAATTATATAATAATAATATAGTAATAGAATGAAAGAAGAAGAGGAAGAAGAAGAAGAAAAACGAGAAGAGGAGAAGAAAGGAAGAAGAAGAAAGAAAAGAAGAAGAAGGAACGAATGAAAGAAGAAAGAAGAAGAAGTTTTAAAAATAAAGAAGAAGTAAGAAGTAAGAAGAAGAAGAAGATTAATAATAAATAATAATAATATTAAATATAAAATATTGAATAATAATATAATAATATATATAATATAATATAATAATATAATAATAATAATAATATAATAATAATAATAAATAAATAATGAATAATACTGAGTGATGGAAACTAAAACTGGTTTATGAATATTAAATTGTGGGCTTCTTTGGGCATTGTGCTGAATAAATAAACTAGTTGCGGAGATAGGATATCAGAGATTTCGAGATCTCATATTTCATGATTTTTATTATAGAATTTTTATCTATATTTGTAACTTTCTTGAAGCTTATTACTCACTGACCTTTTATTTGACTAAACACAGAAACACTACAATATATTAGGCTTAATAATTATATAATATATAAGTATAATGATAATAATATAATATAGGTAATATATATATATCTTAAAATAATATAGATTTTATAGTATATATAATATATATTAGTTAGATATATATCTATATATATATATATATAATATCAAATATATTATCTATATAGTATATATAGTATATATATATTATATATATATATATAACTGTGTGAATATATATATTACTATGTAATAATAATAATATAAGTATTAATCATATAATATTTATCACTATAATATATAAGTATATTAATATCTAATATATTAACAGTTATATATGAGTGATTAAATATATGTATATACTATATAGTATATATATAGTATATATATAAATATTATTCTATTTTCTATTATATATATTAAATATATATAATTTATATATATCCCTAACTATTATAGTATATATATATTAAATATAATATATAATAGGGTCTAATTATTAGTATATGTGATTATGATAATGTTAAATCCTCCTTTTATATATACATATACAGATATATTTTGTCGAAGATATAATATAAATTATATTATATGTTTATATATATTTAATAGTTATATATATTTATTATTAATATATAAGTATTATCTTGTAATTTTATAATACTCAAGGTATATATATTAGTGTATAATATAATTTGCTAAGAATATAAGGCATATCATCTATATAAGATTATATATATATATATATTATTTAACTCTATATTATACTATCATAGTAAAGTATATCTTATCATAAATTCACTATAATATATCAAGAATGAGTGAGTAGAGTTTCCTCTTTATTCTATACTATATAATATACTATTAGACGTTCTTTTTTTACATCTATGGTTCATATTTAAATTATATTTAAGTTTAATTCATTATATATGTAATTATATTTATACTCCTATACAGTATATATATTACTATATAATATAATCTATGATATAGTATAATGTATACTTTAGTATATATATAATATAACTAAATATTATTCTAACATATTTATATATAACTATAGCTAATTTATATTAACCACACTGTACATATAATATATATAAACATTATTAATGTCATTTCCGCATGCTAATACGTATTATGTGGTCTTGTAGCTGTTTGAGTAAATCCAGTCTCGTCTCTGTTGTTTGCTCTTTCCTCTGCGTCTCTCTTTCTGCTCTCGTCTCTCTCTCTCTCGTCTGCCTCTCGTTTCTCGTTCCTGCATCTGTCTTTCGAAGATCCTCGATACTTTTCTCTCGTCAGCAAGCATTAGTTTTTTTCCAGAATTTGCTCTTTTTCAGGTTTAAACAAAATCACCTTTTCTATATTTTCCCTAGTGCGAAACCGCGAGTCGTAAAATAGGCGCTATTAACTTTACTCCTCTCTCCGTGCTCTCGTCGTAATCACGATCCATTTCCTGCTTATTATCACATTCTATTTAATATTGACAATATGATAATTTTCTCTTCATTTTACACGAGAAACCGACACTATTTGCGTCTCATTATAGGCACTTTCCTCGTCATTTTCACATTAGATGGTCTTGAACTGAATCTTGAACCACATCCAGAATCCGTGTAAATGTAGAGACGACCTACTCGTGCAGTCATTAATTATTTTATATACTGTATGCGTGAGATCAGTAGTTTTAGGCAGTTGTTCTCTATTCCGACGAGACACGACGAAGCGAAGATGAAACCCACATAGCTTTCCGCGTGACCTTCTTGAATACTGTGACCAGTTTGCGTAATGATTTTTTAAAATCTCCACACTACGATTATGACTCATATCTCCATATCTAGCGTGTCCTGATTTTCGTGAGTAGATGTTACTTTTTTGACTCAGAAGCACTATCTAATAGTTCCACAATACTAGCAAATACTTTGCCTATCTCAGCACAGTATATTTTTCACCTGACTGTACTTCTGAATAATATATATTTATACATGTACATTGAGGATACTTTGATTATATCAATTTTTCTCCTATTTGTTCTCTTATTATACCCGACGAAAGTCACGTACCATTTACATCATTAACACGCGTGTAGAATTTTTTTTTACTAAATTTGTGTAGTGATCTTCTTAAAGTCATTATCGTTAATGTAGGCTGGAGCTATTGTTGTACTTTTTTGTTAATTCAGATATACCTTTATTTGTGGTGTGTATAGACTGGTATATTCTAATTGTATCATATGGTTAAAGAATTTATTCTTATGTTATGTGTATATAATTTTATTAATACATATATGTCATAAAAGTGAATATGTGTGTGTTACATTATTTTTCTTTTATATCTTGATTTTTTAATTGTCCGATTTTAACATCATCTGGTAGCTAATACAGGGTAGTTTAATATGCTACGAGTCTAGAGGTGAGCCACATGTCTAGCGCTATTTTTAATTGCTGATACTAAATACGATTTCTAAAATTTTTAATATTCAATAGTGGTGTGTCCATATAATGAACATTTAACTTATTTCTCTTAATTTCACGTTATATGGTTTTAATTCTTCATCTTATTTCCCTATAATGTTATTACGTGGTCATCTCTGTGTTGTGAGTCTTTTTACAAATATTATTCTCTCTGTTTTTCTTTGATATAGGTTTGTCATCAACTTGTGGGAGAACAGAGTGTTTCACTTATTTTCTCAAAACTTTTTTTATATCGAGGAGTGACGGAGTAGTTTATAGGTACATTATCCTTGGGTAATATTTCTTGTCATGAAAGGTTTCCATAAATCCAGAACACTTTACAAGTAGAGTTAAGTTAGGGGACGTCTCGTTTGACGAGAGAGTGCGTAGGTTATTCTTTATATGCTGGCTCCCCTAATTTCTATTAGCTGCAGATGATGCGGGGGACCACTTGACATCTTTGGAATTCCCAAGAGAAAAGTCTGTATAATGGAAAGGAAAGGGGAAGAGGAAGTAAGCGGATGAACAGGCGAAATATTCCTTAATAATCCTTAATAATCTTTTATAAGTGCCGTTTTGAGGTGGTGAGAATTAGGTTTGTTTGTGTATTGTGTTGGTTAAATTATTTTAATTTAGCTATTTTTATTTTATTTTTAATAAAGTTATAGTTTTATGTATTATTTAATATTTATTATCGGCAGGGATATATTAATTTGCTTGATGAATTTGAAGGAATAATAGTTATTAAACTTATGTCTTTGCTTTAAATTATAATTATATATTATAACCAGTTTCCATTAAAAAAAATGAATTATTTTACTTTTTTGATGATTTTATATTTATTATTTATTTTGTCTTATTTCATATTATAGTGTTAAAATCTTAATATAAGAGCTTCTGTTGTGTGACTATTCCCGGTAATGCTTCAATTTTTTTTATACGTTTCCTTCTTATATATTTCTGCATTATTATATTTATTAGTAAAAGGTTTTGATAAATAATTAATTTGTAATATTTTCTTGTTCAAATTATATTCATTTTTTTATTTTTTGTTAATTTTTACATTTTTATATTTTTTATTAATTCTTTTATTTGTATTTATTATTTTATTATATAATTAAAAAACCATATCATAAATATTTTTTCTTAGGACGTTGCAAAGAAAATTAACAGATTTTGCCGTTTTTTTTATTTCTCCTTTCATTTCGAGTTTATAAATTTTTCTAAAAAATGCAAGGGAAACTCTTTTTTATATCTTATCCATAGATTACGTTTCTCAATAAATTGCTTCTTTATTTTCTACATTAAATTTTATTAACTATTTTTATACACAACTTATAAAGGGATTTGTATATAAACCTGAATCTAGCCGGTTCTATGATTGACTTTACTTTTAAAGATAAATTTATATATTTTTATGATTAAAATTTTTACAGACATTTAACCTAAATATTTTTTCTAAATATACAATGTTTTTTTTTATTTACTCTATATCATTAATATCATAAAAAAAATTTAATAAAATATATAATATAATAAAAAGATTAAATACTCAAGTCGCACTTTTATGGAAGTAAGTGATATCTATAAATATCTTTCTCTAGCTGCCATAAACTATCTATTTATTCTATCACATTACACAAGTGTTCTATATTGATCTCCAATTATTTTTTATCTGTTCTAAATTGTTCTTCAAATGTTCATTTGCTGTCCAATCTTCCTTTATACTAGCTTTCTCATTCTTTATTACTTTGTAATTCTCATCTTCGTGATCCAATTTTCATCTAATTTAATCATTTTATTTTTACGTTTATCGGTATTTCTTCAGATAGTTCCTCTTATTAGCTTACAATTCAATTTTTTTAATTTTTATATTATGATTTTTTTTCGGTTATTCAAACATCAACGCTTAGAGGTTGTTCGCCAATTTTTCAGTAATTTCTATTGCGGGTCTATATTATTCCCGCGTTTTAATACTCATTCTTTTTTTCCGCTATAAACTTCTATATATCCTCGCGCTCCTATTTTTTTTGGCATCTCCATCATCGCTTCGATATTCACTATCTCTGTTTTTTTACTTTTCAGTTTTTATTTTATCTTTTCTCTTTTCTTCTCCATCCATCATACTATTCAAAATCATATCCTTATTAACTTTATATACCTTTTTATCGTGGTCTTTTTTGTGGTTTTTAAGTGCATTATGTTCTTTTTTGTTGATGATGTTGGTTTTGGCTATATACTTGTTTTGGGCGTCTTTTTTTTTCTTGTCGCTAAAATTGCGGTACTCCGTGGGTTGCCTCTTGTCTCGTTTCTGCTTGATACCCGGAATCTGTTCGATTTTGGTTATGTTGAGCCGTGGTTTGCGGGTGTTATCTTTGATTTGTATTGGTGGTCTGTCTGACTTTTTCTGCGAGTTTGGTAAGTTGGTTTGGAGGAGTATCTTGTCCTGCAGAATTATTTTTATTTATTTCTCGAAAGCGCTCTCAGTTTTTTTGTGATTTACTTTTCGATGTTTGGGTTATTTCTATAGCTCTACCAGTTAAGCGTTCAGTTGTGGGCGCTTTGTGTTGGGTGTGACACTTAATGATGGCTCGTTGGATATAATTAGTTCTGAATGGTGGGTTCTATTAATAATTATATATTATCGTTAATTATAATATATTATAACATACTTCTATAAACTTATACTATATTATCATATATCCTCTATATAATTAATAATACTCGAATCTATATATATATAAATTATTATAACAAGAATATTTATATTGCTCAGTGGCTTATATTTAAATATAACATATAGTTATTATTGTTTCACACACTTAATCGATGTAGATATCTAGAATATTAGTTAGAGCTCTCATATTTAGTAAGCTTACCAGGATAATATATCTATATAAATATAAAAGTATTTATACTAGATATGTTTGTTTATTATATACTTACGTCTGTTTATAGTTAGGCATATTGCAATTAATAATTGGAGTAAGATAATACTCGTAGGTGACGGCCAGGACAACTGACAATGGTCATTTTAAAACGAAAATATTTATAATAATATTTCTTGCTATCGTTGATGATAGAAATTCATATACCTCTAACTCTTCTTCGATAGAGCAGTATTATCGAAGATCCTATTATTTTTATTAATTAGTACATTTCTTCCCTTCTTACCCCTGCTTATCCACAATTGTTCTATTTCATTTAGTATTTACTATTAGGCATGTGAAACTAATCATGAGTGACATATTTATTGTCTTTTTTCATGATTTGTTGCATTTTTTTGTTGTCTTTTTAATTTGCTTTTTTATCATGCAATAATATTCTTTCACTATTTTATATCTCATTTTTTTTTTATCTTTTTCTTCTTCTTTCATTTATTTTCTTTTTTCCTTAGTATAATTACATTTATTTTCTTTTATTAGTTTTTTTTTATTCTCTACTTTTTCTTTGTTCATATACATTAATATCTCTCTAGATCGAAATATTATCTTTATATATTCTTTTTTTCTCTTAAAGTAGTTATCATTTTTTTCAGTTAAGCCTGTAATTTTTTTAAAGGTGCTTCTGCCTTGGTATCTGTATAACCTAACATTTAGCATACATTCTACTTTCTTTTACACTACTAGGCCCTAGTGGAACAGTACGTTTTCTACTATTATTATCCTATATAATCAATTTATAACGCTTTGGTTTCACCTCTTCATATTTCCAATTCTTTTTTGTTTTTTTCTATTTGTCAGTTTTCCGTCTCTTTCTATTATCTTATTTTTATTTTTTATATTCTTCTTATTATTATTTTTTATATTATTCTCTATTTTTTATATTCTTATTTTTTATTTTCTAATATTTATCTTCAGAAACCACTGGTAATTCTACTAATAATATTTATAGGAAAACTGTTATTTACTTTTCGGAGTTTATTTTAATTTTCTTTTTATTTATAATCTATCTTTTTTTCAGTGTCTATCGCTTTAGTCTCAGCTTTAGGGGTTGAGTTATAAATAGTAAATCAAATCCGTATGGGTTTAATGTCTTATTTATTATTATAATATTCTACTTCTTTTCATAACGATATTTAATATGCTAATGTATCGCCCGGTAAGACCTATCGAAACGGTATACTATTGTCGTACTTTCGATTTTACAGGAAGCAGTATAGATACGATTTTATGTTATAATTGGCCTTTAAGAGAGAGTGATATAAGGGGAAATAGATCTAAGCTCAGGACGTTCTTGACGGTAGCAACCGCGTCTTACTGTTTACTTCTGAGGTGATACTTCTTTAGATTGATTCTTAACGTCGGTTTATCTATCTTCGTTAGTGTATTGGTCATTCGAATTCTACCGTTTTTCATATATTGCGTATTCTCTCTTGATTATATCTTGTATGTTCGTGTATGCATTTATTATTACCAAAGTTAACGTGGGGTTACGAATATCGTCGCGTGATGAAAGATATTTTTCATTCTCCCTCCGAACAATGAAGAATTCTTTTTATCTGGAATTATAAATGCTTTTGCCACTATTCCGATTTTTCACTTTTTTCGCGATAGGATATACAGCCTATCCTGCTGATGCTGTTTTCTTATTATTTTTGCTCAACTTCGTATCTAAATATTACGATACTAGGTATGCTCTCTTCTATGAATCTTTCTTCTTTCTTTTTTAGTTCTTTCTTTATTTCACTTTTTTTTATCTTTACGCATTTTTTATTTACTTCTCTTCTTTTTCTTTATCTCTATTTTTTATATATTATTCTATTTTATATCTGTGTCTTCTCGGGTTACATTATATATTTTATTATTATATTTTCTAATATTATATAGCGGGTAATCCACATATGTTATTAATTCAATATCTCTGTGAAGTTTTATCAGGTAATAACTCGGTTGGTAGCGATAGTATACTATATAAGAACGTTTCATCTCATGTCGTAGCTTTAAATCTAAGAACTAATGGTATATATAAATGCTTTTAATTGGGTGTGACTTATTTTTGCCCTTTTTGTTTTACATATTATATCATCTATTTATTTATTTTTTGTGCATTATATATATTACATCAAGTACCTTGAAGGGATCAGTCGTTTATTATTCGAATGAGAACTAGGTTTCTTAAAAAAATTATTCAAATGGATATATATAATAAATTGAAAAGAAACATGAAACCATTAGAGGTATGCAAGTAAAGTATATTAATATTATTTGTAGTTATTAATTGAATTTTATTTTTGTGTAATGTATAATTAATAATGTATTAGAAATCTACCATTTATATATTACAATTAGCTATTATTATATATATTTCTATTATTATTTGCTAGATTTTTGGTTTATATACTGAAGTTTCTATATTAATAGTGCTCTAATTTAAATATATCTATTATATATACCATATTATATATTTATTATTTCTATATAAAAAATATCGATTATATATACCTTATATACTATATATATGTTATTATTAGGTAATATAATATTAGTCAGTACTAATAATATACTCTATATATTACTATACTTATTACTTATATATACTATAATAATATATATATTAACTGAGTCGTATTCCTACCTACGCTATATCATATCCAACCCAATAACCTTTTGTATGTTATTGTTTTGTGGAATTATTATTATTCTTTTTCATGAATTCTCTTATTTAGATTTCGGCACTTAGGCTTCCGACTTATATCAGTTCTACTTCCTGACTAGTCACTATATAATCGGGTTGAAGCGATAGTCATTATTACGGGCTAATATAAGGTTGTTCGCGCGTAAGTCATACGTTAGTCGTTTTTATTTCCGGTTTCCCTTCGATAAAGTCTCACTATATATTTATATGTGTACGCCTTACGGGAAATCGCAAAAGCGCTTGAACGCTTTTCGAGTACAATTTGTTTAAGCTTCAAGACGATCTCAACCGATTATGATACGCTCATATCCATAGTGACGCCTCATCGGGAATACCTATTCATAAGTCGCAAGGTATCTAAGTCCAAACTAAGACAAAACATGATCTACTTTTGTGAATTTATCTTTATTAGACATTACCTTTTTTCATGAATTTGTTCTAAAGATTTAAAGGACTGCTGCGCTCTCGCTAAACTATACTGACCCTGAAACAATATTTAAATGTTACAGAAAATCAAATTTTCAAATACTAAATAAAAAAAGGATCTCGTCAGGCGAGAACAATTTAAATGTCGTTTATGTTAAATCATTTCCGAAATAGTGTGCACCGACATCGCAATGCTAGTGCTTCGTGGACGCCTGTATCGGGAATCGCAAAAGCGCTGAAACAGCTTTCACAGAAATCATACTAAATCTGTTTATGTGTTAAGGTCTTAATTAGTATCTTCAATAACCGATTATGGAAAGGTTATCATATTAGTATGACGTGCCTCATCGTGGGTACTAAAAATGCCATAAGTCCGAAGTTCCTATAAAGTGCAAATTCCGTGCAACTTTAAATTTTTTTATGAGTGATATTATTTATTAATTATTTTTTACATGAACGCCTTGAAAGTTTTTAAACTTCGCGTATGGTCTCTTTTCGTATTTATCGAGTATCATTCTGAGGTTCTGTCAATATAACCTTGATCTTGATTAATCATTCTATATCCTTCTATCCTACCTCTCTTTTTTTGCACAAACTATATGTTTAGGTCTTATATGAGAGAGGGGATATGCTTGTCGTGTGTGCGCGAGACGATTGATTGTTGGCGCAGAGTGTTGTTTGAGCTCTTTCGGACTATACGTTCTTTCGAAGAGAGTGGCACTATAATAGTGTCCGTAGTGTACGCACTTAAGGAGATCTACGCAATAAATGCTGAACGCTGTTTACGAGTTACCATTATTACGTAATAAGACGTAACGCGACGTCACTCTCAAAAAAAGATACATACGTCATATGCTAGTGAAACACACTCACATTGGAACTCAATATATACGTGAGATTCGAGATATGAGTTTGTAAAGTATGGCAAAATTCTGAACTTAAATTTTTGTGTTTTGTGAATTAATTGGAGTGAGTTATTTGTTCAGTTACAGTCGTAGAATTTTTTATTCTAGTGAGAATATTTCGTGCACTTTTATATTATGTGACTCTGAATCACTATTTCAGTTCCCTTCTCTGACCGTCACTATTATCGGGTTCTGAAGCGATAGGTGTTAGTCGAGAGAAAAAGGTGTCTGCGCGAGCACGCCTTATGAGTCGTTTTTATATGCGTGTTAAATACCTTCGAAAGAACTACATCACTATAATATATGTGTCGCCGTTACCGGGAAATGCACGCTAAAAGCGGTCTGTAAACGTCTTTCGAGTACCATTTTTGTTAAAGCTTAAAGTGATCCTGATTACCATCTATATGTACCAGTTCGTTAGTATCGCCTCTATCACGGGAAATCTAATAATATTAGTCGAAGTTCTAAGTGCAAATTCGGAAACTTTTATTTTTATTATTTGTGAATATTTCTATTTAATCTGTCGAATTCGTATATCTTTGTCATCTGAAAGTTCTTATCGTTATGAGAGTACTTTTGTCACTTTAGTAGCCTTCGACCTTATATCTAAAGTTCCCTGTCACGACTAAGTCACTTCATAGTCGTTTGAAAGCGTATAGTTATCCCTATAAAAGTGTTGTCGCGCGAGCACGTTAGGTTTCGTTTTTTCGTGTTTCCCTTCGAAAAGTCCACTACTACGTAGTCTAGTGCTCTACGCCCTTACGGGAATCGCACCAAACTGGCTGAGAAAGCCGATGTTGCGAGTACGCGATATAAATGTTAAAGCTTAAAGCATTACTTTGCAACGAGTATCTATGTACGTCACACAAAATATGTGACGCCTCATCGGGATACTAAATACTATACTCTTATGTCGTATAGCGTATTTATAAATTTGTCAAATTCCAGAAACTAAAATCCAATTTTTTGTGAATTAATCCTATTAGGGAGGTAATATTATTCCTTCATGAATTTTTTATAGGGATATTCTAATCGCTCACTCACACTTTCGAGCCTTCGACCTCAATATTATCAGTTTCCCTTCCTGACGTCACTATATAGATAGGGTTGAAGCGATAGTTTATCCTAAAAAAGGTGTTCGCGAAGCACGTTTGATACTTTGTTTGTTACTCTGTTTTTGTTTCTTTTCGATCACTCTATAACTTTTTTCCATTTTATTACCCACTTATAATAACTATAATTTTCATCTAATCTGTTTAGTTATAGTGAGACATATTTTATCTATAAGGTATCTTTTCTGTATGATAATCTGATTGCATTTGATACGATGGTGGGTAGCTATTTTAAATATTTGGTGATTTATTTGTTACTCTCTTTTATTTATAGCTCGATATCTCTCTAATGTTGCCTGAAATAGATCGATTCTATCTTATATAATATTACACTATTTACAACTCATGATAGAATTTCAGCGATTTGCTGGGCTCCCTCGTAACTTGTTTACTAACCTAATAGTTGACAACAGTGGTGGATCACTTACTTTTCTTGGAATCGACACTGCAAGTCTTTTCGGACAATGTTTGGGTACGCGGTCTCTTCTTCTTGGGGTTTGCTTTCTCTCCTCGTCTTTCTTCTCTCTTCCTCTCAGGTCGTTGATTAGTGAAATTATAAAATAAGATATAGATAGATAGATTATAGATAGAATAGATAGATAGATTTAAGAATAGATAGATAGATAGTTTGATAGGAATGATAGATAGATAGATAGATAGAAATAGATAGATAGATAGATAGATAAGAAAGAAGGGTGACTTTATAATTTTCTAATATTCTGTTAGTCAGTTTGTAACTTTCTGATAGTTTCTTTGTAATTTTCGCACTAAGTTGACGCTTCGCTATCGCTATTAACTTCGTAGCTACCTGGTGCGGCTAGGAGCTGATCACACGTATATCTGGAGAAGATTTTGTGAAAGCGAATTAGAGTTTATACGTCATAGATAAGATAAGAGTAGTCGCGCTAGCCGGTTAGGGGGAGTTCTGTTTTAGTGATGTCCGCGGTGCGAAAAGAGTCACTAAATAGTAATTAGTCAGTGTAGCCAGTTATAGGAGAATACGAGGAAAAGACGGCTGAACTGCTTCCGAGTACCATATTTCTTTTTGTTTTAAGCAATGATCAGTAGTATAAAATTATGTCGAGCATATATATTGTAGTAGGAACTAAGTTTTTGAGTTATTTTTTTAGTATCCAGTAAGCCGTATTTATTGCTTTCTTATTAATAGCACTAACTACCTATAAAGAACTACTGAGATTTGCGGGCTTTGAGCAGTGATCATGCCTTTAAAACTGAGCTATAGTGATATGTAAATATTTTCATCTGTTTTATTAATATTTACTGGGTGTATAAATTATTATTACCCAGTCAAGATATATAGTTAGTCACTAGATATTATACGGAGCGATTTATGTTTAGATTTATTATCAGAAGTATTTACTTTTCGTTTTTTAATATATTCTGGTGTGAGCCTTAGCCGAATATACTCGTAATTTTCATAGCAAACGGGTTTCTACGGTGGTGATCTAATTAATAAAAAAAGTCAGTTTACTTTCACATATACGTGTTGTCTATACGAGTCTGACACGCGTGCTGAGAGTACCTACAGTCGGATATTTGGGATCTAAGTATTAAGTTCGTATGTCTGAGAGTATAGTACGAAGGACTCA
>JABUQX010005641.1:0-15000 GCA_015478945.1 Trachelipus rathkii
CTACATTAAAATATCAAGTTCTTATAATTTTCACATAATAAAATGGTCTTCTGGATGTTTAGAGCGTTAAACTGCCCATCCGAACACGTTGTATCTTCGATCTATACCTCTTATTCCATACCAGAGTTTCACTACTACACATTAACGCGAGTAACAACATACCCTCATGCAAAACCCTAGTGCAATCAAAAGAAGTAGTATCTTTACATCCACCAAGGATTTAACTGTACTAGCTACCTTCCTACCATTCACAACTTTCCTACTACACTTATCATCATCCGTTCCCTTTTCATACAACATATATCCTACATATTTAAACTCAGATACTTGATCCAATTGCTCACCATCTAACAATTTCACACACTCTCTCCTCACTCCCTAACATAACCTTACTCTTATCTACATTTATATATAAACAACAAATTTGGATGCAAATGAAAGAAGCCTTTGTTAGTAGTGCAAGATAAGTATATGAATATGCTAAAGTAGGAAATAAGAATGTTAATAGTGAGTGGTGGAATGAAGAGGTGATGCAAGTGGTTAAAAAAAACGTGGTTGAATGTGCCAAAAAGTAAATGATCAGGTATCTTAAGAAACATGCAGGGAAATATATAAGGAGGTAAAAAGGAAAACTAAAAGTTGCATACGTAGAACGTAGAAAGAGGAAGAGGTAAATAAACAGTTTGTAAGAAGGATGAATGGGAACTTAAGAGAGAATAGGAAGCTTTTCTGGAAAGAAGTGCAAGAGATTAAGAAAGGAAGTATAGGAAATCTTCAGAGAATATTGAATATGGATGGTACTTTCGTAAATGATGAAATGGATGTTAGGAGAGTGTGGAGGGAACACTTCGAAAATTTGCATAACATATAAAGAGGTAATAGTGAATGTGTGTGGGTTTGATGGCGTAAGAAGAAATAGGCATTTTGGGGATAAGGTAATTAGTACGGACTAAGTAATATTGAGAAAGTTGAAGAATGGTAAATCGCAGGTATAGATGGAATTACCGATGAAGTGATCAATTATGGAAGCTAAATTGTGATTGACAGGATATGGAAGTTGTAGCTCCTAAGAATTGGACTAGAGCAATAATAGTAGTATTATAGTACCCTTATATAAGGGTAAGGGGGATAAGGGGAGCTAAAGGAGAATTAGTTTATTTAGTGTTGTAGGGAAGATATATGATGGTATTTGGTTGAAGTGCGCTGTGACTGAAGGACCTGTTGGCGAAGAACAAGATGCATTTAAAAGTGGTAGAGGATGTGTATATAAAACTTTCACGTTGAAACAAGTGATCGAGCAAATGAGAAAGGATAAATTACATTCAGATTTAATGGACTTGCAACAGGGGTATGGCAAGATTAATATGGAGCTCTGTGATAAGTGTTAGTGATATATAGTATTCGTGGCAAGCTTCTGAATGGAATCAAACGTATGTATGACGATAGTGAAGCGTGAGTAAAAATAAAGGAGTTAAACGTGAATAGTTTAATATTAATATTGGAGTGATGCAGTAATGTGTTATGTCTCCGTGCCTTTATAATTTGCATATGGATAGGGTGATGAAAGAATTAAGAGGTAGGGATGGTAGGAGGCGTTAGACGGATGGAGAACGAAAGAGAGTGAAGGCTTCATTGCTTATTTTACGCAGATAATTTGATTTTGTGTGGCGAATCTGAAGTGAGTTTGAGAGGACTGGTAGAGGGGTTTGGCAAGGTGTGTGAAAGGAGAGGATTTGAAAGAAAATGTAGATAAGAGTAAGGTAATGGTAGTGAGTGAGGAGAGTCCTCTGTGCGAAGTCATGATGGATAGTGAGCAATTGGAGTAAGCATCTAAATTTAAATATTTAGAATATATGTTGGATGAAAAGGGAAAGGATGATGCATAGTAGGAAAGTTGTGAATGGTAGGAAAGTAGCTGGTGAAATTAAATCCTTGGTGGATACAAAGGATCTTGTCTTGAGTGTGCTAGGGGGTTGCGTGAGGGTATGTTGCTACCTGTGTTAATGTACAGTAGTGAAACTATGGTATGGAATATTATAGATCTAAGGTACAATCTGTTCAGATAGTGGAGTAAGGCAGAGATGTGTTGTCTCCGTGGCTATTCAATTTGCATATGGATGGGGTGATGAGAGAATTAAAGAGGTAGGGATGGTAAGGAAGGTGTTGGACTGATGGAGAAAGAAAGAGAGTGGAGGATGCTCTGCTTATTTTACGCAGATAACTTGGTTGTGTGGCGAATCTGAAATGAGTTTGAGGACTGGAAGAGAGGTGTGGCAAGGTGTGTGAAAGGAAGGGATTTGAAAGAAAATGTAGATAAGAGTAAGATAATGGTAGTGAGTGAGGAGAGTCCACTGTGAAGTCATGTTAGATGGTGAGTAATTGGAGCAAATATCTAAATTTAAATACTTAGAATATATGCTGGATGAAAAGAGAACGGATGATGCAAAGTATGGTAGGAAAGTTGTGAATAGTAGGGAGGTGGCTGGTGCAATGAAATCCTTGGTGGACACAAAGGATACAGTCTTGAGTGCGTTTGGATTTTGAATGAGGGTTTGTTCTTACCTGTGTTAATGTATAGTAGTGAAACTATGGTATGAAATAAGAGGTACAATCTGTTCAGATGGACAATCTTAGGGGCGTGTTAGGTGTGAGAAGAATTAATAAAATGAGGAACGAACGTGTTAGAGGGTTCTGTGGTATAAAAAAAAAAGGACTTAATGAGTGAAAAAAAAGAGTGCATTAAGATGGTTTGGTCATGTGCAAAGGGTGGATAATAGTCGTTTGGTTAAGCGGATGTATAGTGGTGAGTGTGTCTGGAATCGAACGACTTGGGAGACCGAAAAAAAGTGTATTGAGTCAGTAGAGGAATGTCTGAAGGAATGGAATGTGAGTTTGGCAGAGTCGAGAAGACAGGGGCATATAATAAGAATGAATGACGGGGTTTTGTGAAGTAGTATGCAATTATCTGTAGTTTGTGGGCCTGGCCAAGGGAATCAACTCCACATTAAGAATAACCCAGTTTTGTGAAGCCCTAGGGTGGTTTTTTTTTTTTTACAGCAACGAGCTCTCACTTAAGGGTATGGAAGGAATGGTTAGAGGGGGGAAATTTTCCTTTCGAGTTACGCAATGCTCTATTTTACTATACTATTTTCGTGCGTGTTACGACATCAAGCAAGACAAGGAAGGATATAGATACCTGGAGTTTCAATCTGACTTCCAATTTTTCTTGAATGATTCTCAGCTTATTTTCCCTCTCTATTCTTTTTGCCAACTCGGTATAAGCCCTCTGACGTTCCCTCGATAAATACTGTAATTAAATAATGATAATAATAATATAATAATAATAATAATAATAATAATAATAATAATAATAATAATAAAATATAATCTTTCTTTTTTTCCCCCAAGACTGGGGGTAAGGTGTGTGACATGCAAATCGGAAAAAGCGAAGAAGAAAGGTCTTTAATGACAAGTCGAAAAGAAGGCCCAGCCTTACCGCCCCCTCTATACTTATTAGTGAGAACGTGAGAACTCGTCGCAGTCAGAAAATCCAACCTAGAGCTTCAAGGGACCGCGACGGACCCTCATTATGGCATATCGTCAAGTGTAATGTTCATCCCTTGGCCCAGGTGGGTCACAACCATACCCACTCACAAAACCCGCATTCACTCCTATTATGCACGCTTCTATTACCGCCTCTGCAAACTCACATTTCTCTCCTTCATAGACATTCGTTTACTGACTCAATCCACTTTTTCTTCGGTCTCCCAGCCGGTCGATTCCCAACACACTCACCACTATACATCCGCTTAACCAACCGACTATCATTCATCCTTTCCACATGACCAAACCATCTCAACGTACCGTTTCATTTATTTCTCTCATTTACCCCTTTCTTCACACCACAC
Organism: Trachelipus rathkii; assembly: GCA_015478945.1. NCBI lineage: Eukaryota > Metazoa > Arthropoda > Malacostraca > Isopoda > Trachelipodidae > Trachelipus > Trachelipus rathkii. The sequence continues at coordinate 3,909 of JABUQX010005641.1, forward strand.
AACTCTTTAATACTTCATTCATTTTTATCAATTCTTCACACCTAACACGCCCTAAGATTGTCCATCTGAACACATGAACTTTAGATCTATACCTCTTATTCCAGTCCATAGTCTCACTAACTATACATTTACACGGGTAACACATGCCCTCATGTAAGACCCTAGCGTGCACTCAAGACTTATCCCTTACATCCAACAACGATTTAAATGCACCAGCCACTTACCTGCCAATTTCAAACTTTCTACTACATTTTGAATCAACCGTTCCATCTTTATCAAACTTTTTATCTTACATATTTAAACTCAGACACGTTGTTCCAAGCTGCTCAAAACATTTTAAACATATCCTGCTGCAAAGTCAGTTCCTCACGTTCACACTAGGGTTGGGAAAGGAATAAAACAAGCTCGCCAACCCCAAAGGCCCTCTTTTTTTTTTTTTTCCCGAAAAAAAACTCTCTTTTTTCATGAAAAAAAAAAAAAAACAGCCTGAAAAAAAACAAGTAAAAATTTGTTTTTTTCATTTTTGGATTTAAAGTTTTTAGGATTTTCTTTACAAACAAAGTTTCCGTAAATTTTGCTTTAATTATGGAAATTGTTTGCTTTCAATTTTTACATGGGTGAAAGCCCTGAGTTTGTGTTCAAAAATTTTTATGGGTTTTCCATATTTTTATTATATATTCTGAATTTTTGATATTCATAATATTTTTGTTTTGTGGCTTCATTAAATGTTTTCTACTCTGTTTTAGCTTTCAGTAACATAATTTTAATCAATATTATTTATTAACTTTGAAATGTCATGTGCAAAAAGTCGTGTGACTGTACTTTTTTAAGGAAATAAAAGGTAAATTAAATTAAATTAATTAAATGTGGCTGGATCACGTCTGATGCCCGGTGATAATGAGCTTGACAGTAGTCACAGCACAGTAGTCAGTAACTCAGTAATGACTGGGTCTGGGAGTGGGGGACCAGTGATTAGAAATCAAAGTGATATGCCAAAGCAAATATTTAATTTAATCATCCATTCATCCTCTTTCATTTACAGTCTTGGTATATTATCACGCTGATGAGCCCGGTGATAATGAGCTTGACAGTAGTCACAGCACAGTAGTCAGTACTCAGTAATGACTGGGGTCTGGGGAGTGGGGGACTAGTGTTAGAAATAAAAGTTGATATGCCAAAGCCAAATATTTAATTTTAAGTCAAGGATTCATCCTCTTTCATTTACAGTCTTGGTATATTTTTAATTTCAATATTTTTATTATTTCATTTGCTTCCTTAAGTCACTTGAGTTTTGTTATCCAGACTCATTCTATATAAATATATATACATTAGTGTTTAAAAGTAAATTATAAATATGATTATATGATACAAATGTAAAATACATAGTAAAATTAGTAAGAAGCCTACAAACAGCAGTCTGCAGGCTACAACCTACTGTAAATTGCAACGAAAACAATTGATAAAATATAAGAGAAAGGTAGTTCTGCTATTTTATAAATCATAATGAAATATTTGTTTAATTTAAGTATCCTCATATTTGAAAATGAAAAACTCAAATGAAATATTATATTAGCCTCTTTATATTTTTAAAAATACATTTAATGAAAAAAAACGAAAAAAACTGAAAAAACAAAAAAAAAAACATGATAAAAACATGTTTTTTTCTTGAAAAAAAAAAAACGATTTAAAAAAAACGTTTTTTCCCAACCCTACTCACAACCATAACCTTACTCTTATCTACGTTTACTTTCAAACCAATCCTTTTACACACCCTGCCAAATCTTCTCTACCAAATTTCCTTCTTCCAAAACTCCTCCTCCCCTTTTTCCCCAAGAATTCACCCCACACAAAACCAAATCATCCGCATATAATAGGTAGGGCACCCTCCACCACTCACCTCATTCTCCATCATTTCTAACACCATTTCCTGTCACCCATACCATTCCTTCATAACCCATCCATATACAAATTGAATAACCAAGGGGACATAACACATCTCTGCCTCACTCCGCTATTAACATTAAAAAAAAATCACTTTTGACACCATTTATTCTTACACACGCTTCACTATCGTCATACATACTTTAGATTTCATTCAGAAGCCTAACGCCAACGACATATATTACTAACACCTGCCATAGAGCTTCCCTATTAATCCTATCATACGCCTTTGCAAATCCATAAAACCTACCACATACAATTTTTCTCTTCTCCATCATTTTCTCAGTCATTTGTTCAATGTAAAGTTTGATCCACACATCCTCTTACCACTCCTAAGCCCACCTTTTTCTTCCCAATCAGTCCTTCAGTCACTCGTAGCACTCTTTCGACTAAAACAACAATATTTATCTTCCTTACAACACTCAATAAACTAATTCCCCTAAATTCCTACAGTTTCCCTTAATCCTTATATAAGGGTACTATTACTGCCCTCTCCAATCCTCGGAACTATACCCTCCAATAAACGCTTTATTATCACACTTCAAATCTATTCATCCACCATCTCGCCTCCGTTCTTGATGATTTCACCAGTAATTTCATCTATACTTTCAGATTTACCATTCTTCAACTTCTCTACACTCTACCATTACCACCTCCTTGCTAAGACCTCATCCCCAAAATCCTATTCCTTCTTTACCATCAACCACACACATTCACTATCACCTCTTTTATTACTGTTTAATATTTATACAGATTCTCGAAGTGTTCCTTTCCACACATTCCCTCAACATCCATTTCATCAGTTACAAAGCACCGTCCTATTCATTATTCTACCCAACAGGTTTCCCCTTATTTTCTTCTAACCTTTCGCGCTTCCTTCAGAAGAGCTTCCATTCCCTTGTAAGTCCCATTCATCCTCCTTCCAACTGTTCATTTACCCTCCTTCTTTCTCCTTACGTAATGCACCTTTTAGGGGTTTCTTCTTTTTTCCTCCTTATATACTTCCAAACATCTTTCTTTTCTGAAACTTCATCATTGGCCTTTATGCATTCACCACGCTTCTTTTTACTATTAACCCTTGCATATCCTCTTCATTCCACCTCTCATGTTAACATTCTTACTTCCTACTTTAAGCACATCCACATACTGTTCCTTTGCACTGTTAACAACTGCTTCCTTCATTTGCTTCCCGACCTTTTTTGTTCAGTTTCAACTTGTTCATTCAACTGATTTACTTGCGAGAGTGCTATTAGATACTTATCCTTATTACCGTTCACTTAACTTCTCACTCCTTATTCTACCCACTTCTTCCCGTATCACCTTCCTCTCCATCCAAGCCCCCTAACTTAATTTCATAGGAGAATAATGATCCGCATATCCCATTTCCTAATCCTCTCATTGATTTAACATCCAACACTACTTCAACATCTCTTCAACAACACAAAAATCAATCATACCCTTTTCACTTCAGAACCATCTCTACCTACACCAACTCTAGTATCTTATGGATACTCTTATGTTTAAAGAAAGTATTACTACACCATACCTCTCTCCTCACAGAAGTCAATTACCTTCTTACCATTCTGTTTTCTCCAGACACCCTAAAACCACCTGCTATACCATCTCTTTTCTGATCACCTATCAACCATTTTGGGCCCCACACAATCAATCTGAAGCTCTCACTCACCGCCATCCAAACATCATTCCAGACATCAGAAAATCGTGCTTTTTTTCAACATTTCCCTCAGATACCATATGGTACAACCACACATACCTTGACCTTTTCAAATTTAATTTAACCATTAGAATTCTAGTACTCACACACACAAAGTCTACCATTAGCTCTGTACACAAGTCACTCATCACAACCAACTCCTTCTCTCCCCTCTGTCCCTCCTCCACACCAGCACACACACACATTTCACACCAAACCACTCATTTTCACCGTTTCCTTTCATCTTTGTTTGTCACAGCGAGCAAATCAAATTTGCCCTTTCTAAATACATCCATCGCCTCTCTCCCCTTCTCCACATCATTTATTCCTCTGACATTCCATGTACCCATACGATTCATACAATTTCGCCGAAAATTAGAAGGCCGTTTACGGCGATCACGACCATCTCAGAGGCGTGCATCAGCATTCCTAGCAAGAGATAGGTGGTAGTGGGCAGCCAACCCAACTACCACCGTCCCTTAGTCGCCTTCTACGACAAGCAGGACATACGATGTGGGCAATTCTTTCTCCCCCGCACATAATAATAATAATAATAATAATAATAATAATAATAATAAAATAATAATAATAATAATAAGAATAATAATAATAATAATAATAATAATAATAATAATAATAATATTATTATTGAAAATAAGGATCAAAGTGTCTTTGTTTCTTTTATAGGGGGGAGTCTGATGTACATAAAAGAGGTTCATTTGTGGCCACATCTGAAATGACTTATGTGCGCATGACTGCTTTTTTGTTTGTTATCATTGACATTTAAGGTAATTATATTTCGCGTTAACTTTTTGTTATAGTATTAATTATTCTTAGATCGCTTTATCCATAGTTTTGTCAATAATAATAATAATAATAATAATAATAATAATAATAATAATAATAATAATAATAATAATAATAATAATAATAATAATAATAATAATAATAATGATAATAATAATAATAATAATAATAATAATTCTTTCTTTCTTTCTTTATCTTCCTTCTATTTCCAAGAATGGAGTAAGGTGGCGTGTCAAGCACGGAATAAGATAAAGCAGTAGAAGAACATGACATAAGTCGAAAAGAAATCCCAGCCTTACCGCCCCCTCAATACCATTAATTAGTGAGAACTCATCGCAGTCAGAAAATCCACCCTAAATCTTCATGGGACAGCGATGGACACTCACTATGGTAGATCGTCAGTGTAAGGGTTCATCCCTTGGCCAGGTGGGCCACAACCATACAGCCTCACAAAACCCCGCCATTTACATCTGTTATACACCTTTCTTCTCGCCTCTACCAAACTCACATCTCTCCTTCAAACATTCGTTTACTCGACTCAATCCACTTTTTCTTCGGTCTCTCCAGCCGGTCGGTTCCAACACACTCGCCACTATACATACCGCTTAACCAGCCGACTATCATTCATCTTTCCATATAGACCAAACATCTCAACGTACTTTCAATTTATTCTCTTCAACCACATAACTCTCTAATAAGTTCATTCCTCATTTTATCATTCTTCTCACATCCCTAGCATGCCCTAAGATTGTCCATCTGAAACACATTGAACTTTTAGATCTATACTTCTTATTCCAGACCATAGTCTCACTACTATACAATAACACAGGTAACAACATACCCTCATGTAAGACCCTAGCACACTCAAGACTTAGTCCCTTTACATCCACCAACGATTTAATTGCACCAGCAACCTTCCTGCATTCACAACTTTCCTACTACACTCTGCATCGTCCGTTCCCTTCTCATCCAACATATACCCTAAATATTTAAACTCAGACACTTGTTCCAGCTGCTCACCATCTAACATAACTTCACACTGAGGAGTTTCCTCACTCACAACCATAACCTTACTCTTATCCACGTTTACTTTCAATAATAATAATAATAATAATAATAATAATAATAATAATAATAATAATAATAATAATAATAATAATAATAATAATAATAATAAGTTAGAATGTACATAACAAAGAACTCGCCTTAATTAATTGGCTACGTGAACAAAACTTGAAAAATGCTTTACACGACCTACACTTATTGCTACTAAGAAATGGGATAGCAAAACCACATCAAATAAAAATATCCCAATCAACTAAAATAATGCAATTTGACAAGCAGATAAAAGAAAAACAAAAGAAAATCAGTAAGAAACTAGTTGATAAGCTGAGAAAAAGATAAAATCGAGAAGGTAATCCAAAGAAATAATTAGCTATAGCCTAAAATTAAATTCTATATTTTGTGAACATAATATAAAGGAACATGCAAATTATACCTTAATATTTAACTGCCTTTGTGAAGGTACAGTTAAAGACATGGTAGAAAGTTGGGACGTCTTTAACCGGTTGGAAGGACGATTCAGTAGTGATGGATGAGTGTCTAATAGCTTGGAAATATCGGCTGTTTTTGCTGAAAGTAAAAAAAACAAAATAAATATTGAAATTAAAAATATTATTATTATTAATATTAAAAACAAACAATTTGATAGAATACCTTCTTTTTCAGAGTCCACAAATAAAATATGTTTAGAACAGTTTTTTTTTGAAACAGGATGGTCTACCCCTAGGAGGTGCAACTGTGCCTGAAGTTTCTCAATTTTTTTACGTTCTAAAGATCTTCTGTGAGTAACATAAGTAAGATCTTCTTTAACATTACCAATTGAAATTTTTTCTTCTTCCACATTTTCATAATGAACTCCATCCTTACAAAAAGAGGTAAAAATATTAAAAAAAAATTATCATTTTGAAGAATAAAATAAAAAGTTACTGAAATTTGCCTTCATTCAATTAATAATAAAGTTATCATAAAGAATTTTAGAAGAAGAAAAAATAATTTTCATCGGGCTTGATTAGTGAATTAATTAATTAAAATGATACTGATAAAAACATATTTTTTCAACGTATTTAGGAAAAACTGCTGCCTATATTGAAAGTAACAATTATTTTTTTCTCTCATGACATTGAAATTTGTCTCTAACAACATAAAATAACCTAAAATTATTATATACAAACTTTTTCAAAATATCATATATTTTCTGGAAATACTGATGGTCATAAATAATAAATTAAAGAGGAGGAATGAGAGGAGGAGCTGCGACTCTAATGAGTGACTTGTGATAGAAAACTACGGTGGATTATGTTTGTGTGAGTATTAGAATACTGTTAAATTTAAGTTTGAGAAAGTCAAGGTATGTATGGAGTAACATATGGTCCATCTGAGGGAGATGTTGAGGAGAATGTGACTTTCTTGGATAATCTGAATGATGTTTTGGACAGGGTAAGTAGGAGCTTCAGATTGATTGCGTTGCGCGACTTGAATGGTTGGATAGGTGATCGTAAAAGGTATGGTAAAATAGGGGCCTTTGGGTTGCAGGAGAAAATGTGAATGGTAGGAGGGTGATAGATTTCTGTGAGGAGAGAGGTACGTGTGTAAGCAATACATTCTTTGAGCAAAGGAGTATTCACAAGCATAGGAAAGTTGAGGTAGGTAGAGATAGTATCAACGTCAAAAGTATGAATGATTTTGTGTTAGTGAAGAAGTAGATATTGAAGTATATGACGGATGTTAAATCAGTGAAAAGGTTGGGGATGAAAATATCAGATCATTATGATGTTTTATGCATGATTAAGTTAGTGGGGACATGGATGGAGAGAAAAGAGATTAAGGAAAGGAGTGGGGAAATTTAAAAGTGAGAAGTTAAGTGAAAAAGGTTATAGGGAAAAGTATGTAATAACACTTGCAAATAAATCAGTTGAATGTGAACAAGATGAAACTGAACAAATTCTGGACCGCAAATGGAGGGAAGCAATTGTTCGTATGCATAGGATAAGTAGTGGATGTGCTAAAGGTAGAAGTTAAGAAGTCAATAAATGAAAGGTAATTGCAATCGGTTTGAAAGTAAAATATGAGGAAAGCTTGGTTTAATGTGTTACAAGCCAGGATAAGTCTCAAAAGAAACAGTGTATGGATAAATATAAGGAGAAAAAAAGGAAGACTAAAAGTTGCATACTATGAGAAAAAAAATAAATAAAGGTTAAATTAACTGTTTGGAAGGAGGATGAAATGGGGACATTAAAAAGGAATAGGAAAACTCTCAGTAAGCAATTCGAAATGTAAGAAGAGATAAGGGGGGGGATTTCATAGAATTAATGAATAGGAGAACGGTACCTTTTCTTGACTGATTAGCTGAATGTGAGAAGAGTGTGGAAGAACACTTTAGAAATTCTGCATATTATTCTGCCTGCTGCATTCGTGATTGTGCAAGGTACACGCAGTTTGATGGATGTGTACACAAGGATTATTTTTTTTCGGGTGAGGTAATTAGTAAGGAGGAGGTAATGGGTAGATGAGAAAGTTGAAGAATGGTAAATCCGCAGGTAAGATGGAATACTGGTGAAATATCGAGAAATGGAGGTGAGATTTGTGACTAACTGGATATGAAGTTGTAAGAAGTGCTTGTAGATTGGATGTAGTCACGAAGGATTAGAGGAGAGCAGTGAATAGTACCCTTACTATAACGGGTAAAATTAAGGAAGATAGGAGGAAACTCTATAGCGAAATATAGTATACTGAGTGTTGTAGGGGAATTAAATGCTGGTATTTTCCGTGAAGAATGACGTGCGTTTAGAAAAGGTAGAGGATTGTTAGATCAAATCTTCACATTGAAAAACAAATGATTGAAAAAAAAAATGATGAGAAGAATAAATTTGTAGGAGAAGAAAAAACTCAACAGGCAATATAAAAAGATAACAGGGAAGCTCTCGTGGCAGGGAGTTACTGATACTATGGTTGTTGGTAGTAGGTTCTGAATGGGAATCAAAAAAATGTATGTCGATAATTGAAGCGTTGTTGTAAGATGTTTAAATGGTAGTTGAAAATGAATGGTCTAAATATTAATAGTGGAGTTTAGGACAGGGAAGGTGTTATGTCTTCCCCACCAAGGCTATTTAATTTCAAATATTGATGGGGCAATGAAAGCATTAGAGGCATAGGGAACAGATGCTAGATCTGATTGAGAAAAGAAGAGAGGGAGAGCCGCCTGTTTAATTTACTTGATCGATTGGTTTTATGTCGGCAAAAATGAAGAAGATTTGAGAGGATTGTAAGAGGGTTTGAAAGTAAATGTAGTAAGAGTAAGTTCGATTAGAACATAGAAATAAAAAGACAGTAAAAAGCAACATGGGCCTATCGAGACTATCCCAGTCAAGCCATACAGAACCATATCACAAACAACAATGTTCATGAACACATCCACAAAGCGCACCCATGGCTTGTCAATAAACTTATACAGAATACACAGCTCTAAACATGCTCATGATAAATCACAAAGCAACCCTAGGGCTTGTCAATGAGTAACTTATTAACAAAGGTTCTACAAGCTTAAAACTAAAAAACTATATTTAACAGTATACTACATGCTAAACCACACTATAGCTTTAATTAACTATAGTAACATGCAATAACCTTAATAACATGTGCATTTTAATTCTTGCCAGGTTGGCTAGTCTCAAAATCATACTATATGATACCCAAACCATCCATATACACTACTCCAGCCCTTTGAACAAATGAGAGAAGGAATAAATTTGGATTTAGGTTTTATGTACTTGCAACGGGCACTATGACAAGATTAAACAGGGAAGCTCTGTAAGCGTAGTGCAGTGAGAGAAGTCTGCTGGTGTGAAACTCTGTTCGAATGGCGAGCAATTTGGAACAAGTTATATGAGCTTAAATATTTTAGGCTACGTATGTTTGGATGAAAAGGGAAATATAAGTTGTTAAAGTGTAGTAGTAAAATTGTGAATGGTAGGAAGGTGGCTGGTGCAATTACATCCTTGGTTGAATACAAAGGGACTAAGGTCTTGAGTGCGCTATGGTTTGCATGAGGGTTCATGTTTGTTACCGAGTGTTAATGATATAGTAGTCGAAAACTATGGTGTTAGAATAAGAAATATAGAATCCTAAGGTACACTCTGTTTCAGATAGACAACTCATTAGGGGCGTGTTAGGTGTGAAATGAATTGATAAAATGAGGAATGAACGTGTTAGGGAGTTGTTGATTTGGAAAAAGGCATAAATGAGAGAAAAAACGAGAGTATTGAGATGGTTTGGTCGTGTGGAAAGGATGTATAAATAGTTGGTCTAATTCAAGGAGTATGATAGATGGTGACCTTGTGCTGGCGATCGACCGGCTGGAAGACTGAAAGAAAGTAATTGAGTCAGTAAGAAATGTTGTGAGTTTGGGTAGAGGCGAAGAAGAAAGGGGTGCATTAATAGGCAGATAGCGCGGATTGCAAGGGCGGTATGAATGTGGGCTTAGCCAGGGGGATGACAAACATTGACATGATACCACTGTTAGATTCAGTTGCAGTCTTGTGAAGCCCAAGGGTGAACTTTTTAGACTGCGATGGCCCTCACTTTGGGGTATGAAGGAATGGAAAGGAAGGGTGGGGGCTCTTTTTGGCTTACGCCAAGTTCCTTATACTAACTTTTTGTTTCTGGTGTATCATTATGCACCACACCCCCAATCTGGGGATAAGAAGATAAATAAATAAGAAATATTACATTGAAATAATAATAATAATAAAAAAAAATCATATAAAGGAAATTTTAAAATTCACTTTGTCATTATAGCTTACCATATAACAGAAAAAAACCGTACATACACTTTTGATTTAATTAAAACTCCTAAATTTTAGTCTCTGTCACTAAGTTCTTGGAAAAGTACAAGTCTGATATATATATATTGATATATTTAATATACTATATATATTATATATATATTATATATATAATTTAATATATATATATATAATATATATATATATAATATTATATATATATTATTCAGTGTTGCACCGATACCAAAAATTTTGAGGCCGATACCCGATACACGATACCAAGTACTCGCTTTTTATTCAGTGCCGATACCGATACGATCACAGAAATTTTGCCGATACCCGAATACCGATACCGATACTTTTATTCCTATATGGCCTAATATAACATATAATCTAATATATATTATACATATATATATATAATATATATATTATATAGTAATATATATATATACTAATATATATATAATTATATATATATATATATATATATATACCTAATATATATTCAAGGATGCAGGTAGCATCCGGCATCTCGCATCCGACATTATTAAAGAATCCGCATCCCGCGCTTTTCCCTGCGGGAAATGTTTCACGGAATTTATTGTTCGGAGATTTGATAAAGAATTTTATATATAAAAATACCTTCTCGTAATCTGAACGCAAACTTAAAATGAGAGACCATGGGACTCGACTCCAACTGGTTTGTATGATGACTCATGATTCATTCATACATCCATTGAAGTTCATAATAATTTGAGGTAAACAGAGTCACATGAGATTATGG
>JABUQX010005641.1:17500-79099 GCA_015478945.1 Trachelipus rathkii
CCTTCATTCTAATGGTTTACTATTTTTCCCGTGCTGAGCTCCGAATAAAGCACATATTCTTCAGAAAATGTAAACAACAAGATGGGGCGTAGACGTGTTAGGTCCCCGCTGGAATTGTATGGAATTTTTCATCAATATAATTCAGCTTTAAATATCTAATTTCTTCCCAATGGATAAACTCCATCACAAATTGGTTGATCAATTATCTGTAATATAACCATTTGTTATTTTTTTTTTGTATTTCTGCTTATCTCCAAAACCACGTCGTAACTTCTGTCACAATAGCGACTTCCAATTTGTTTAAAAACAAAAAGTAAGCCTAGCACGAAATCGCGGTCGTTTAAACTGGAAATTCGTGCTAAATCTGGGTGAGCATTTCTTATTGAGCGTAAGCACAAATAACAAAAACGATAATGGTCTAAATTATATATATATATATACTAAAATTCTTTATATCGTAAAACGCTTCGTATTAAAAATTACGATTAAAGGAGATATAACTAAAGAAATTAGTCCCAAGTAAAGTATTTGCGGGCTTGCTAATTTATTTATTTATCGCAATCCCACTAATAAATTACTTGGGACTAATTTCTTTGATTTCTATCTCGTTTAATCATAAATTGCGGGTTCTAAGGTCCCGGCATGTACACAAAGCCTAGTTGTTATTTATTTCAAGATTGGAGTTTTCACATGAAGAAATCACACTTCTCTGTAAACTTTCTAAGCTTTAGCCTTTTATCCCCTCTCAACATTTGATTAAACTGTTTTAACTCGTTTCTTGATACACTTATCGCCCTAAAAAACTATACGCATAGATTGTTCCTTATTAACTATCCTGTTTAGTGCTCGTTCTATCCCTGAATTGGACCCCTTTCCAATGTTCTTCCCTTTCAGATATTTAAAACATTTTTAAGAGAAACTTTTAACAATGCAAGTTTTCTTATCTCATTTTATTGCCAACAACTCAATTGGTTGATTCATTTTAAAATTAGATGAAAGCATCTCCACATGAACTTGAGGTCACATATCGTTTACAAATATAAATGTGTCGACGTAATGTCGACTATGTAGGTCAAAACTTTCCAATATTTCTAAAGATGCGAGGCCTTCAAGCACATGGACCCATTCCTTTCGAACTAATCTCCCATCTATCAACACAGAGAAGTTTAGCTTCACAGATCGCTATTGACCTCAATTAACCCTATCCCTCTTCAAAACTTCTCCATTTTTCAAATGATTCTACAGATGAAGAACTTAAAAATTTGGAATCTTTTATATAAAAACGATTCAATTCAAACGAACACGTAAACCTACACTTAAAACATCCATAGGATTTCTTTGGCACTCCTTTGATTGCCTGTACTAATTGCTGAATTTCGTGCAAAAACGGACACGATTTCTTATGAGGTTACTTTTGTTTTGCAAGCATTTGGAATTAGATGCTGTGATGGAGCCCGTCGGATTTAGGATAAACAAGAAATAATTAAAAAAATGGTTTATATTGCCAAAAATTGATCAAATATTTGTGATGGAGTTTATAAATTTGGAAGAAATTAGATTTAAAGCTGGATTATTGAATGAAATATTCATCACTTCAAAAAAATGACGGCGTGGTAGGCCTACCACGCTGTCATTTTTTTGTTGGCACATTTTTTTAAGAACGTGGTTAAATTTCAGCAACACTGGGAAATACAACTTTAGAGGAATACGGAAATTCCTTACGTGTGTGGTAAACATTTCTTGTGATTTTAGCGCAAAAGTTTAACAAAACGACTCAAATTCGAGCATTCTTACGTTCGTAGGCACAAATCAAAAACGAAAACACCTGTATTAACCATTACAAGAGGTCAGATTGATAAGAAAATTAGCAGTCAAAATGCGGATATATATATATATATATAAATTTATTTTTCATAGTATATATCTTATAATATATAATATCCTAAATAATAAATAATACCCTACCCCTATAAAACATAAAATATAACCAAAGATACCAAGAATATACTATAATATATAATAGTATATATAAACAATATAAACATTAATACCAATAAATATATATATATACATACATAAATAAACAAATAAAATAAATACCCAATACAACCTCCACGATATAAAAGCTATATAGGATCATATAAGAAGTTCCAGAAAACTATCATATGGAATGGCAAAGGGGTTAAGAAGAAATTATGAAACTTGCAGAAAGTGATTAAAGACCGTTAAAAGCTCGTTTTCTCAAAGTTCATCGAGTCAATTGAAGAAACACTTAATATTAAAATTCTTTGTCTGAAACTAACAAAGGGGCTGAAAACCCAACCTTCTACTACAATCATATGACTTCTGTAGAAATGGTCGTGATAAAGTCTACAATCAACTCCTCAAACTACCAACACACAACCTGTAAACATGCGGGAAACATTACAGTTGAACATACAATATATATAAAATTATAACAAAAACATTAAACAAAAATACCTACATAATACAACAAATAATATATACAAATCATACAATAATATATAATAAAAAATATTCTAAACATATAAATATATATATATATAATATAATATTATAATATAATATATATAATAAATAAATATATATAATAAATAGTAATAATATATAATATATAATAAATATATATCATATAAATAATAATATATATAATAATATAAAAATATATAAAAAAAAAAAAAAAATAATAAATTATAATAAATAATAAAAAAAAAAAAATATACACTAATAAATATAATACTATATAAACTACTTATAATAATATAATATATATATATATTATATCGAAATCAAATATATAAAAGACGCAAAATGTGTAAGGTACAGGTTATAAGGGTATCGGGCAAAAAAATTATACGATACCGATACCGATACTCGATACTACTACTCTCAAAATTACCCTGATACCGATAACCAGATACTGATACCTCAAAAAAATCGACACCGAACGCACACACGATAACCGATACCGATAACATAAGGTATCGGAATGCATCAAACCTAATAAAACAATATACAAACTAAAAAAACACAATTGGAAGAGTCATTCGACGGAAACTCTGTGATTACAATTAGTATCAGCATAGATAACTATAAAATATATATAAATACTATATAATATATATATATAATAATAATATATTAATTATATATAAAATATAAATATATATATAATAATAATATAGAACATATATAATAATATATAAATATAAATATAAAGATATATAATAAATATATATTATATATAATAATATACAAAACAGAAAAAAAAATATATATATATTATAATTATATATATCTAATATAATATATAATATATATAAAGGAATGTGATGTCTGTGTTTTAAAGACGGAAGCAAAAACACTCAGATATTGATGAATACAACTAACAGTAACAGTTAACTAAGAAGCGGAAAGGAATGTAGTACGAAAGTGGATTTAGTTAAAAATATAAATTGGAATTTAGGGAAAGACCAAAATTTTAGGTAGAAATAAAGACAGACAGAAAAGAAATAGATAATTGAAAAGGCGAAAGATTTTCAAAGTTGGAAAGTTAAATTGTAATTAAGAAATTTTAAAAAGTTAGAGGAAAATTACAGAGGAAATGAACAGTGGAACGGTTCAGAAGTATGGGTAGACTGTAAGTTCAAAAGAGTGAACCAGTAAAGAAGGAATAACTAAGATGGATCTTAGGTCTGTTGTGGAGGTAAATCAAATTAAGATCTGTTAATGGAGTGAAAAAGTCTTTTTTTAAAGTACTAGTATATAGAAGCACAGGTTTGTAATCCCCAAAATAACTTTCAATTGAGGAAGGTAAATTTAATTTACTCTTCAGAAATCAGTACTGCAACAAACAAAGGCAACCTATTCCAAGTAAATGTGGGAAACTGTGATATACACTTAGTATTCTTTGTCTTTCCTCTTCTTGTGATGTTTCTTGGAAAAATCACATCATTTCAAATAAATAGCCTTTTAAGAGATTGGTTGTTCAGAGGCATTTTCGGAGCTTTGTCACATCACCCCAGTATGATTTTAAGTGAAGAGGTATCGTCCATCACAGTATTTAGTATATGCAAAGAATTTTTACTGCAACAACTTTCCACTCTCATTAATATAATCCAATCTCTTTCACTACTACAAGTCTCCAACTACTGCATCACACTTTGATTATCGTTTTTAAGATGGACTCCACTAGTCCAAACTCTCTAGTCAAAAGCCTCCTCCCTTGATGAGAAATTGCGTAATTCATCTTTCCAGTCTCATTCTTTCTCCATTCAATTCATTGATCTCAGATTTATTCAATATGCCCATTCCATTCTGTACTCTATATATAGTGTGTGAAAGACTCTTCCAGCTTCTCTTTTCTGCACATTATTAAGACATACAGTTTCAAGTGAAGTGTATCATGGAATGTAAACCTTTAATTATAGATTTGCAAAATTAATGATCAATCTTGGTTTATTAATTACATAAAAGTAAATAAAATTAACCCTACAATACATTGTCTATTCATAAGTTTACAGCAATATCATACGCAAACCAATGTTTGTGGAAAAAATGGGTATGTGCGTTATCTCTAGAATGAGATTAAACAAGCTACGAACCTGAACAAGTAATAGGATATTTAAAAATGGGAAAGCTTACCTTCAATCCACTTCTTAACATATGAAAATCAAATTCATCTGGATTTCTACTCAGGGCTTTTTTGTGAAGCTTTTTAATAATGTCTTTCTTTATAGTCTGATTTCTGAATAGAAATAAATATGATTAATCATAAAATGATTTTAAAGAAATTACTATAAGACTAAATAAAAAAAAAGAAAGAAATGAATTATGAATAAAAGATAAAAATATCAAGAAATAAATAAATTATATATATATATATATATATATATATATATATATATATATTTATCTTATTATAATTATACTATATATATATATATATATTATATATATATATATATATATATATTAATTTATATATATTATATATATATATATTATTATATATATATATATATATATAATTATATTATATATATATATATTATTTATATATATAATATATATTATATATATAATATATATATATATATATATATATAATATATATAATATATATATATATATATAATAATATATATATATATATTAGTGATGGCAGCAGATGTCATTTTTTTTTCGCATCTGGCAGCTGCGGTATATAATATATATATAATATATATATTATATATATATATATATATATATAATATATATATAAATATATAATATATATTATATATATATATATATATATAATATATATTATATATATATATATATATATATATATATATATATATATTATATACTTATATTATATATATATATATATATTATATATTATATTTTCTTTATCTTTCCTTCTATTTTCCGCAAGAATGGGAGTAAGGTGCGGAACGAGCATCGGAAAAGAAACAGCAGTAGCGAACATGAATAAGTCGAAACGAAAGCCCGCCTTACCGCCCCCTCAGTACCATTAAATTAGTGAGAACTCATCGCAGTCAGATAATCCACCCTTAAAGTTTCATGGGACAGCGATGGACCTCACTATGGTAGATCGTCAATGTAGGGTTCATCCTTGGCAGGTGGTGCACAACCATACCCCCTCACAATCCCGCGCCATTCACTCCGTTTATACACTTTCTTCTCGCTCTACCAAACTCACATTTCTCATCCTTCAAACATTCGTTTACTGACTCAATCACTTTTCTTTGCGGTCTCCCAGCGGTCGGTTCCCAACACACTCGCCATTATACATCCGCTTGTTTAACCAACCGGCTATCATTCATCCTTTTCATATGACAACATCTCACAAATTTTCATTTTATTCTCCGTCATTACCCTTTTCACACCGACAATACTCTCTTAATAAGTTCTATTCCGTCATTTTATCAATTCTTCTCACACTAGCACACCCCTAAGATTGTCCATCTGAACACATTGAACTTTAAGATCTATACTACCTCAAATTCCAGACCATAGTTTCACTACTATACATAACACAGGTACAACATCCTCATGTATAGACGCCTAGCACATTCTCAGACTTAGTGCCTTTACATTCACCAACGATTTAATTTGCACGCAGCCACCTTCCTGCCATTCAAACTTTCCTACTAACTCTGCATCATCCGTTCCCTTCTCATCCAACAAATACCCTAAATATTTAAACTCAGACACTTGCTCGGCAGCTGCTCATCATCTAACATAACTTCACACTGAGGACCTGTCCTCACTCACAACCATAAACCTTACTCTATCCACGTTTACTTTCAAACAACCCTTCTTTTTACACATCCTGGCCAAATCTCTCTTCCATTCCTCTCAAACTCTCTTCAGATTCGCCACACAGACCAAATATACGCATATAATAGGTAGGCACCCTCCATTCATCTCATTCTCACCATTCTATAACCATTTTCTGCATCCCCACTCGAATTCTTTTCATAACCGGCCATCCATATCACAAATTGAATTAACCTAAGGCGACATAACACAACCCTGTCCTACTCGCTATTAAGCCTAAACCAATCACCATTGACTCCTTTATTCTTACAACACGCTTCACTATCGTCAATACATACTTTTGATTCCTTCAGAAGCCCACCAAAACCACATATCACTAACACCTGCAAACCTTCCCTGTTAACTCTATCATACGTCTGTTTGCAAATCCAAAAAAAACCTAAATACAATTTTATTCTTCTTCTCCCTCATTTTCTCATCATTTGTTTTCAATGTAAAGATCTGATCCACACATCCTCTTACCACTTTCTAAACGCCACCTTGTTCTTCACCAATCAGTCTTCAAGTCACTCGAGCACTCTTTCGACAAAATACCGCATATACCTTCCTACAACACTCAATAAACTTATTCCCTATAATTTCTACAGTTCCCTTTTCTCCCTTACCCTTATATAAGGGTACTATTACCGCTCTCCTCCAAATCTTGGAACTATACCCTCCATAAACGCTTTATACACAACTTCCAAATCCAATCAATCCCAATCTCGCCTCCGTTCTTGATCATTTTCACCAGTAATTTCATCTATACGGCTGGCAGATTTACCATTCTTCAACTTTTTTCACTCTACCCAGATTCGCCACACAGAACCAAATCATCCGCATATAAATAGGTAGGGCACCTCCAATCATCTCCATTCTCCACCATTTAATAACCATTTCTGCCATCCCACGATCGAATTCTTTCTAACCATCCATATACAAATGAATAACCAAGGGCGACATAACACAACCCCCTGTTCTTACTCGCTATTAAATCCTAAACCATCACCATTTGACACTATTTAATTCTTACACACGCTTCCTATCGTCATACATACTTTCTAATTCCATCAAGAAGGCCTATTCTTACGCAACAACTATTATATCACTACACCGCCTAGACCTTCTTATTAACCCTTATCATACCCGCTGCTGCAAATCCACAAAATCTAATACAATTTTATATCTTTATTATAATAATATTTGCTTCCAATGTAAAGATTTTGATCACACATCCTCTACTACTCCTAAACGGACTTTGTTCTTCACCAATCAGTCCTTCAGATACTCGCGCACTCTTTCGACAAAACACCAGCATATATCTTCCCTACAACATCAATAAACTTATTCCCCTATAATTTCAGTTCCCCTTATCTTCCTTACCTTATATAAGGGTACTATTACCGTTCTCCTCCAATCCCTTTGAACTATACCCTCTATAAACGCGCTATATTACACAACTTCCAAATCCATCAATCACCATCTCGCTCCGTTCTTGATAATTTCACAGTAATTTTCATCTATACCTGCAGATTTTACCATTCTTCACTTTTCTTACTCTAGCCAATTCACCTGCCTCCTTACTAATCACCTCATCCCCAAAAATACCTATTTCCTTCTTGCACCATCAGCCTCAGCACACATTTCACTATTCACTCCTTCATTCTGTTATTTGTGCAGATTTTTTGAAGTGTTCTTTCACCTCTCTCACACCATTTCATCAGTTACAAAAAGCACCATCCCTATTCATTATTCTAAGCAGATCCCCTTATTCTCATTCTTAACCTTTCCTGCTTCCTTCCAGAAGAGCTACTATTCCTTTTAAGTCCCTGCATTCATCCTCCCTTTCCAAAACTGTTCATTTACCTCTTGTTTTCTCCTACATATTATATCTTTTAGTATTTCTTTTTTTTCTCCTTATATAATTCCAAGCAATCTTTCTTTGAATCTTCATCATTTGCTTTTAGTTTATATCCAACCACGCTTCTTTTTTAACCCTTAACAGCTTTCATCACCTCTTCATTCCACCAATTCAACTGTGTAACAATTCTTTACTTCCTACTATATAGCCACATCACATACTCTTTGCACTACTAACAATTGCTTCTTCATTTGCCCCCAGATTTTGTTCAGTATTCAACTTGTTTCACATTCAACAGTTTACTAGCCGAGAGCTCTTTAACATACTTTTCCTTTTGTCTTAAGTATACTATATATATGTAGTATATATATATACGGTATTATATTATATTATATATATATATATTATTATGGTGCTATATATATAGAGATATAATATATATATATATATATATATATATATATATATATATTAATATATATATATATATATATATATATATTATAATACGGGTGAGTAAATATATACGTAATATATATATATATATATATAATAATATATATAGTATAGTACATATATATATATAGTATTATTATATATATATATTAGGCTCATAGCTGACAACAGCTGTATCTATTGTGTTCCAGGTGTAGGATGGGGTATCCCAATGCAAAATGCACTCCACGAACCTCTTCCCCAAGGTGTTAATGAAAAGATACAATAGAGTGTGGTGGTGTTTTGGCACTTGTATGTGAAATAACTCATGGGAAGGTTGTGCTGTGAAAAACATCAATTTTTCAGCCTTTTTTGCTCTGCTAAGAGTCTGTTTCTCTTTTTCATCATATATTAGCCGAGCATTGCTAAATACTACTCTCAGTGAACATTGGAGGACAATGCCAAGTGTTTCCTTACAAGTTTTACTTCAACATGGTACATTTTTGCTCAACTTTCCACCAACTGATTAAATCATCATTTGTATCTAGTATATTTCTTGGTGATAGTTTTCAATCATTTGCCTACACTTTTGGTAATACTGTGTTTTCTTCAAGTCACTACCTTGGGCTGTAAGAAATTTATTGTCATAGTGAATCTGTTTATTGATTTACTTGTAGAAGGTGTTGTTCTGTAGATTTCGTTTTTTTTCCTTTTATGGGTGGTGAATTCAAATAGACTGTTGATTTAAGTTTTTCAACTCCAATACAAGTGACGATTTAACTTGTTCTTAATATTGTTACAAAAAACTTTCCTTTATAACGGGATCTAAGTAAGGTTGCAATAAGTATGAAGGTCATTAATTTCACAGAACCAAAGCGTTTCCTAAGATTAGTTTTTATTACATCTTCATTTTTTTAAACTTCATCATTTTTCATTTGAAGATGGTTCAAATTGTTTCTTTTATCATTAGATTAATGGGCATTATAATGCAGAGACAGAACCTGTAGAGGCGCTGATTTTTTTGGTAATTTCTTCAAATGGTTTCAATAGCTTAATGCAGTGTGATATGATGTCATTTTCCACATTAATAAGAATGTTAACTTTGGAATATGAACTGGTGCACAAAGCAAGAGGTTCTTTGAGCAATACCATTTTTTCCATCATATGAAGTGTACTATTACAGGGAGTTGGAACATCTTTGATAACAGTAAGATATGGAATATCAAGCCGTTTAGGAATTGCCTTCAACTCATTTTGTGCAATTGTTGAATCAAGCTTCCCTAATCTCATGTGACTGTTGACTCAAATTATTATGAACTTCATGCTGTGAGATCATGAGTCATCATTAAACAGTTGAGTCAAGTCCCATGTATCTCATTTAAAGTTTGCATTCAGTTCAGATTCATCTTTAGTATTTTTATTATAAAATTCTTTATCAAATCTCAACAACAAATATCCGGGCAACATCCACAGGGCAAAGCGGGGATGCAGATCTTTAATAATGTGTGGATGCTCTGTGAATGTTACCTGCATCACTAATATATATATACACTTACTTTTTACCTGGTTGCCCTCACTCCTCTCCTATGAGAAGTAGGTGTCCATGAGATACTGTGCCACCACAACAGGCTGGACCCAGAGGTCCATCAGAAAAAATGTCGTAACTATTTCTAATGTCCATTAGGTCTGAGCAGTTTAGCAGGGGATGTCTTGTGTCATCAAATGTCAGGGAGGGACATCTTTGACAGCGCAGGTAAAGAATGTTATGAATTTTATATTTATATTCTTGCTCAGAGCGGAAATGGGACAACATTACTCTGGTTTGACCATCCAAAGTTGGGGTGGGGGAGGGAGAGAGTTGTAAATATCTGAGAAGTACAAAGCTGGTGTGATCTTTTTCTTCTCAGTGGAAGGGGCTCCTGTAAAAGTTTGATGTAGGGATGGTCAATTGAAAGTGACTTACTGTATAATTAGCAGCCCAACATGTTGAGATGGGCACTTACTGGAAGAATTTATGTTTCGGTTAATAAGTGATGGATGGGGTGGAGGGAAGCCTTTAATTATTCTAAGATTTTATTTTGTACTACTTCTAGTTTTTGCTTATCAGATTGATATTGCAGGCGCCCAGGCTGGTGATGCATAGTTTAAAAAGGGATGGAGGTACTGCCTGCATACAAATGACAGGGTTTCTTTATTATTGCTAAAATTTGTTCTGGTTAATGTTTTTATGGAGTTTAATTTATGTCTGGCTCTAGATGTAATATTATTTATATGGGAGGTAAATGTCGTGTGTGTGTATCGAAGGTTAAGCCCAAGATAGTAGGTTGTTTATTATGGGGAAGTCTAATATTTGAAAGAAGCACATTTGGATGTGAGTTGGATTCTCTTTTATCGGGTGTAAGTAGTGTGATGGAAGAATTTTGAGGGGACACTGTCATTCTATTAGTTGATAGCCATTGTTAAAGTTGATTTATAGATTGCTGTAGTTCTCCTCTTGCTGTATTTATAGAGGAGTTTTGGGCTATGATTGTTAGGTCACCTGCATAGTTGCTGATTTTTATAGAAGGTGCTGTGGAATGAGGAAGAGCATGCATATAAAGATTGAATAATATTGGTGATAGAATGGAGCCTTGGGGGACTCCATTATATAGTTTTATGTGTAGGAAGTGCGGGATCCTTATAAGACTCTAAGCTGTACATCCAGATAAGAATTTTTCAATTATTTTATTGTTGACATTTATTTCTGTATTTAAAACTTTATCTACTGGGGTGATGTGGAACTGTATCGAAAGCCTAGTTTATGTCTATTGCTACTGGAAGAGTAAGTTTGTGGGGTAGGGCTTGATTAAATCCTGTAACAATGCTTTGTGTTTGGATAGTTAGTAATGTAGTGGTGGAATATTTTTGCCTGAATCCATGTTGGGTATCCGAGAGTGGGATAGTAGGGGAGATTCTATTTTGGATTAATCTCTCTAATAGCCTACTTTACATATTGTAGAGAGAGAGAGAGAGATGATATAGGTCTGTTATTGATTGGTTTGTTTGGTTTTAGAATGGGGATTATATGTTCGTGTTTCCAGAAAGGTGGCATAGTGTTAGTCTTCCAAGTTGTGTTGAATATTTGGGTTAGCTTTTCTATTGGGTTAGTTCCTAAGTGCTTGAGATGAATATTGGATATCTTGTCAGGACCCTCTGCTTGTAAGTTTTTGAGATTTTTGATCGTGTTAAGCACTTCTAAGGGAGTGAATGGGGGATTTTCTAAGTTGTTCTTCAATTTTTTAAGTCATTTAATTGTTACTCTATTTGTGCGGATTGTAGATTTATTTACATATTTTGGAATAGTGTGACATTGATGTTGCAATGATTATTAGGGCTGGGGAATTTTTTTATTTTGTTTATAGATAGCTTCATGCTTGCTGGGGGTTGTGTTTGTGATGTCAATTTTTTTTTGTTGTTCAATATAATTTTGTTGTATTGGTTTTATGGCATATTGTGTTCCAATGTAATGTTACCAATTTTTATTCTTATTTGAGTTGATTAAGTTATTTATTCTATTGTTAAGGTCTATGATTAGGTTAATTTGGTCTTGATTGGCTGTCCGCAAGGCCAGGGGGAGTTTCTTTACTTTTCTAGCCTGTCTATTTCTGATGAAAAATTGGTATTAAAATGTATGCTGTAGCCCTGGGGGATGTATTTTTTGGATGCTTTTAGTATAGTTTCATTGTAGAGTTGGATTGCTTTGTCAATAGGTTCACGAAAGTTGACTATGTGGAAACGATTTAAAGTGTCATTGTTTGCTTATAGAGTTACAGTGAGGGTAGTAACGATATACTATCCTACTGTATTTGAATGAGGGGAAAACCTTGTTAGTCTCTCATATTGACATTATTAGTAGCTGTTCTGTGATGTGATGTTTACTGAGGGATGAGAGATATGTATGGATAATAAAGTTTAGATTTTTAGAGAGTTACATTATGGATAATATGTGATTTTTGTAGACATGGCAAATGTTGCTATTTGGTTAGCACATAAGTAATAAGTTTACGTTATTATCTCAGAGAGTTTTGAATTTGGAGAATGCATGAAAAGAAATGTGCAAGAATTAGATATACGATTGTATTAGTGATATTACACTCATGGTATCGTAGCCTCATTGATTGAAGATAAAAGCGTGCAGTGGTTCCCTAAAGATGGGTTATTAGAGTTGATGTTTTCGTGTTATTAAGGATATTAAGTGCATGTCAGGCTGTCTTTA
Organism: Trachelipus rathkii; assembly: GCA_015478945.1. Taxonomy (NCBI): domain Eukaryota; kingdom Metazoa; phylum Arthropoda; class Malacostraca; order Isopoda; family Trachelipodidae; genus Trachelipus; species Trachelipus rathkii. Next base: position 30,406 of record JABUQX010005641.1, read on the forward strand.
GAGTGTAATTTCCTCTCTGGATGTGGGTGGAGTGTAAAGCCATGCGGGTGTGAGGGCATGAGATCCCTGGCCCTAGTATCAAGTTATTTATATTTTAGAAACTTAAGGAGGATAAATCTGGAATATATATAATTCTTAGACACTTATTGAGAAGCCTTGGTGGTGCGGTGAGAATTAAAACAACATGGTGTACTATATATTTGTAATAGTGCTTTTTACTTAGTACCTATGTGCTCTCTAATTATGCTACTCTTTATTTTGATGATGTGTGGATGTTGTGTCAATTTAGTCATAAAGAGTCGAGTGTGTTATATGGCAGACACATACGGTGTTTTACATAAACTGAGATTATATAAATTTTGATAGTTTTTGTGTTCATGAGATGACTACTACTTGCTTGGATGGAAACTGTCTTTTCTTTACTGATTGCTGTTAATTTTGAGGAAAAACTTCCACAGAAGAGGTCAAGTCGCCTTTTGTTGTGAGCGCTAGATCCTTATGATACTATTGGTATTTTGAATTAACTTTAAGGTGCTCGATGATTCACTTATTAAAACAGTTGAGGTTTTAATTTCCGAGTTATGCTATGAGCCTCGCAAGAGTTGCCATGGACCATTCTTGAGATAACTTTGAAATCTGTGGATATTGTAAGAGGGTCATCTTAGGATTCGGAAACCAGAGTGCAGTATAGTGTGTCTGCACCTGTATCTATGAGGCTGTGTGTCCTCTGAGTGAAGAGTGAGATGGAGCCAAATTGTGCCTGGATGTATTAATACTTGATAGTGTGCAAGATAAATAAGGAGGAAGGCATGACACGCGCACGGCTCCACCACAGCCAAAATGAGAAAAGAAGAAATGCTAGACAAGACACAAACCAAAACGGTCAACCAATATTATACTGTGTAGTATAGGTTAAGATTGGTGAAATATATACAGCATGCCAAGGATATATAGTACAATTCAATTAACAAACATCTCATTGGTGATTTTGTAAAGGTTATCTTGGTAATATGTTTTCAATCACAACAGTTTCTAATATAGTAAGAATAATAATTTTAGTTAATAAGATAACCAAGAGGTATTTATGTATTGATACTCCACCAGCAACGGGTTTTCAGAAAAGGGTAGGTCATGTCGGACAAACCTTTTAGAATTTTATGGTAAATAGCATTAACTGACTGCAACTTTATATTGATCCAAGAGGAGATATCCAGGTTAAGATAATATAGTTATATATTTAAAATAATAGCAAAGTTTTAAATCAAGTTCGTTAAATCATGTTTTGTAGTTTGTAATACATAAGTCTACCTTTAGCAAAATGTAGAATATTAGTGTGGAGTCTAAATTAATATTATAGGTACTAAATGAGTTGGATATAGATAAAGGTAATAATAGTGAGTTTGCACATAAAGATAAAAACAGTGTGCTTAACAACTAAAATTAGGGTAATAAATTCAATTCTATGGGAAATAGAATGAGAAAGAGTGAGTATCCGTACCACAGGGTTCACGTATTGCTAGGGAAACCCAATCTAATATGTTCACTAACACGGTATATATAATAATGTGATTATTAGTGAACCTATGGACCTAATTAGCTTATAAGATTTCTAAGTTTGTCTAAGATTGATACTAGACAGCTGTAGCGTACCTCTCTAGTTAAGGAAAACTAGGAAAGGTGAATAAATGAAACCATAAAGATAATTCAAATAAATTGAAATCTATGATATACTTCTTTAGGTGTGGGAACAGATATAAAGTGGCCAATATGATAAATATTAATAGTAAAAATGAATTGTATAAGGATTCTTTATCACCTTTAGGTTACTCAAAAATAAAAGTATTATAACTCATAGTACCAATACGAAAATGGCTAGAGTCTGTTGACAAAGAAAAAGATTTTAGGGTGCTTTTTAGTAGAAATTTGAAATTGACAGAGAATTGTGTAAATTTAGAAATAGATGCAGCATAATATTAAGATTTAAAAATTTCAATCGTTTAATTAAAGTTATTAAATTACGTCAATGTTGATTTTACGAATATTTCATGTAATTTTCTTTCTTGCTTTCAGTGAAGCTCTAAATTTGCATGTGGGAGTGGCGATTTTAAGAGTTCAAAAAGGGTTTGATTTTTCGCATGTTCTGAAAGATGAGTGTTATCTACAGGAGGAATCTATGTCAAACGGAATTGACTTGGCAGTTAAAGGTAAAAATATGGAACGAATAACTTTATTAATTATGAAGATGATAAGTATTTTTTACTGTGCAATGTTTCAAATCTGTTTCGGCAACAATGATATGAAAGAGCTTTACAATTCAGTGTTCAGATTTTTAAAATATAAATATGATTCAAGTTAGGCTAATTATAAATCTTTTCATAAAGTGTAATGTATAAAATAAGCATTTTAATTTGTTTATATTAAATATAATGACTTTATTAAAGTTTTAAAAGTTTAAAGAAAATTCTAGTCCAATACTAGTGCTAATTAACTATAAGAACTGATTACTTAAAAATAAATACACAAACTACTAACACCACTATTTGTAATACAAAAAGCAACAATTAGCACAAAAATACACAATAAATAAACAAGTTACACAGTAAAATGGAAGAGCACAGTCAGAACACAACCTCCTCTGACCAAGGCACAAACCAATTTCTTCAAGTCTTCCTCATGGTTCTTACCTTCAAAGCCAGATATTCTAATTGCACTCTTTCCAGCATATATGTCTATGTCTTTTCTCAAATAAGGGGATGGAATATGGTGGCAAAAGAAAGAAGTGAAGAAATAAGCAATAAATTTTACAAGGAGGTTTTGCATGAAATGATATAGTAGATAGTTTTGAAAGAAGGTTAAAATAATAAAAATAATAATAAAATTTCTTTCTTTCTTCATCTTCCTCTTTGCCCCAGATTGGGGGTAAGGTGCGCTACAAGCATCGGAAAAGAAAAGCAGTAGGAGAACATGACAAACGTCGAAAAGAAAACCCAGCCTTACCGCCCCCTCAGTACCAATAATTAGTGAGAGCTTCGTCACAGACGAAAATCCACCCTAGAGCATCATGGGACCGCGACGGACCCTCACTATGGTAAATCGTCAATGTAAGGGTTCATCCCCTGGCCCAGGTGGGCCACAACCATGCCCCCATACAAAACCCCGCCATTCTCTCCTATCATGCACCTTTATTCTCGCCTCTGCCAAACTCACATTTCTCTCCTTCAGACATTCGTTCACTGACTCAATCCACTTTCTCTTTGGTCTCCCAGCCGGTCGGTTCCCAACACACTCTCCACTATACATCCGCTTAACCAACCGACTTTCATTCATCCTTTCCACATGACCAAACCATCTCAACATACTTTCATTTATTCTCTCATTTACCCCTTTCTTCACACCACACAACTCTCTAATACGTTCATTCCTCATTTTAGTAATTCTTTTCACACCTAGCATGCCCCTAAGATTGTCCATCTGAACACATTGAACTTTAGATCTATACTTCTTATTACAGACCATAGTCTCACTACCATACAATAACACAGGTAACAACATACCCTCATGTAAGACTCTAGCGCACTCAAGACTTAGTCCCTTTACATTCACCAACGATTTAATTGCACCAGCCACCTTCCTGCCATTCACAACTTTCCTACTACACTCTGCATCATCCGTTCCCTTCTCATCCAACACATACCCTAAATATTTAAACTCAGACACTTGCTCCAGCTACTCATCATCTAACATAACTTCACACTGAGGACTGTCCTCACTCACAACCATAACCTTACTCTTATCTACGTTTACTTTCAAGCCCCCTCCTTTTACACACCCTGCCAAATATCTCTACCAATCTTCTCAAACTCTCTTCAGATTCGCCACACAGAACCAAATCATCCGCATATAATAGGTAGGGCACCCTCCACTCCTCTCCATTCTCCATCATTCTAACACCATTTCCTGCCATCCCCATCTCGAATTCTTTCATAACCCCATCCATATACACATTGAATAACCAAGGAGACATAACACAACCCTGTCTCACTCCGCTATTAATCCTAAACCAATCACCATTGACACCATTTATTCTTACACACGCTTCACTATCGTCATACATACTTTTGATTCCATTCAGAAGCCTACCACCAACACCATATATCACTAATACCTGAAAGCAAACGTGTTAAAACTAGGAAACGATTGTTGTAAATAAGAAAGGATGGAGATACATGAATGTTGCCTGTTTCAAGTACAAGTTATTATGAGATGTAATTCAAATACACAGCTTTACAAATAAGTCTAGTATTATATTTTGACTAATAGTTAGCTTAAAAATGCAAAACGTTAAAATATATATTAAGGTAAATCAGAGAACCCCCAAGGTATCTTTAAAATATTTTGAAAAATAAGAATTTGGGATCAGAAGATAGAGGGATTCTATTACATGTTAATAAAGCAATTATGTATACAAGAATAGACTTAATTTTGACTTTCTCCCAAAGATCAATGCACAATCCTTTATCATTGAGAAAACCAGGAAATTAATCTGATTGCTGGAGCTTTCCTTTGTTGAAAAGTAGAATTCTTAGAAGCAGAAGCTTACAATGTCATTAACAATTAAGGAAAATATATTGATATTAACATATACTGAACGCACAAATTTGTCAAAATATGATCATCTAACTAGGTTATCTATTCTTCTATGAATCTATATACTATTAACATTAAACTTCAATTTTTTTTTATTCCATTTTTCGCTCTTTCGTCCAGTGGTTAAAACAAAAGTAAAAACCTACGATAAAAAAATATATATACAATAATTAGTTTTGAGCTTCACAAGTAAATTAACAATTTATAATAAAATTTAAGCTATTATTATTTATATCTGTATAATTTATGTAATCTGTATAATAATGAAGCGAATTTATGGACCCCTTTGTGCGATGATGAAACAACAATGTAAAAAACACATTTGGGGAGCGAGCTCGTTCATAGTTTTAGCTGAGAGTAGCAACTTTGTTTGTTTTATTAAATGTTATATAAATGATTTTGTCTTACATACAATGACTTATCTCCTAATCCTTTCAATGCTACCTATAGTGTATCTACGTTCTCATGTAATATTCAATATAATCTTCACTACTGTATTTTATACTACATATGAAGATTTAGCTTCGTCTCAAATAGATATTGTTACCACACTTAAAGTCGCTTATTTTGATTGCAGTTTAAGAGGCACGTCTAAAAAAAAAAATATATATATATATATACTGCCAATAGAGCCTCAACAGAAGTTTTAAGAGGAAGTCCATCTTTTTCAAACTATTAATTGTAATGCCAGAATTGTAAATGGATTAAAAAATTGTGCTTTAACTGTAATGAATTTTCATCTGAAATGAAACTATCATCTTGTAGTTTTGCGTAAAACTTTATGAAATATACAGTTCTTTAGCACATTTAAATCAAAACTAACACCAAGGTTGCTATTTTTACAACTTCTTTATCTCTATCAATGACAATAAATAAAAGGTGTATCAACTCATTATTTTGACATAAAATTAGTGCATTAATAACTCAATTGAATGTCAAAAACATTTCATTTGGATTCCAGGACATGTGGAAATAACAATGCATGATGCAGTAGATACTAAAGAAAATAATTCTTCAGGTATGTATACATGCTACTTTAAAAGTATTCAAACACTAAATTTAATATATTAAAGGACTGCAACTCATCAAAGGACACTTCTAGTAAGAGTAAAGGTTTTTCGTAATCTGATTAACTTCAAATCATGATTCAAGATAGGTTTAGTATGTATGAACATGGTAGACGAGAAAAAATTGAATTGACCAAACCTAGATTTTATTGTCCTAGACCTCGATTTTATTGTCTTAGACCTAGACATTATTTTCCCAAACCTAGGCTTTATTGTCCCAAGCCTAGACTTTATTGCCCTAGACCTAGATTTTATAGTCCTAGACCTAGACTTTATTGTCCTAGACATAGACTTTATTGTCCTAGACCTAGACTTTTTTGTTCCAGACCTAGGCTTTATTGTCCTAAACCTAGACTTTATTGTAAAAGACCTAGATTTTATAGTCCTAGACCTAGACTTTATTGTCCTAGACCTAGACTTTATTGTCCTAGACCTAGATTTTATGGTCCTAGACCTAGACTTTATTGTCCTAGACCTAGACTTTATTGTCCTAGACTTAGATTTTATAGTCCTAGACCTAGATTTTATTGTCCTAGACCTAGACTTTATTGTCCTAGACCTAGATTTTATAGTCCTATACCTAGACTTCATTGTCCTAGACCTAGATTTTATAGTCCTAGACCTAGATTTCATTGTCCTAGACCTAGACTTTATTGTCCTTTATTTTCAGTGATTCACCATTATCTAGGAAACTCCAATCAAATGCATGTCATAATTGTTAAACAAGACTTATTCTATAGCATATTATTTGTTGATTTATTTTTAATTTTTAAGTCATCAGAGAAATATTACAGAAATTTTGTTTTAATTATTTATTCTATGACTGTCAATTTTCTGAATGTTTACATTTTTATCTCCTTAGAAAATATAATTTAATTGATGTCCTATCATAATATACACCTTTATGTATAGTAGAATTTAACTGTTTCACAGGTCAAATTAGTTATACAAGCCATTGTCTTCGTCAGTTCTGTGCAAGTTAAATTTATAAAAGTATGCAAATAAATCATCACAAAAAAAAAAAAAAAAAAAAAAAAAAAAAAAAAAAAAAAAAAAAAAAATATTGCAGGAAAATTTGACCGAGTTCGTGTCCCCTTTAAATTGGCCCAGTCCCCGATTCAGAGATTCGGACTTTGTACATCACTAATATATATATGCCGATATATATATATATATATATATATATATATATATATATAATATATATATATATATATATATTACTATATCTTTTATTAATATGTATATTATATAGTATATATAAATACTATATATATATATATATATATAATATATTATAATAATATATTTATATATATATATTATATATATCTATATGATATATATATAATATATAATAGTATTATATATATATAATAATATATATATATATTACTACTCTTATATAAATTATATACTATATATTATTATTTATATATATAATATAATTATTTATTCGTGCAATTACATTTCTATAATATTGTATGCATCAGACTACATAACTACATAGATTTACCCTTATACCGTTATTTAATAGAAACTTTATATATATAAATAGTTTCAAAATTTTCTCAAGTATCAGGGGTTCTAACCTCCTCCTAACTCTGGAAATATAGTTAATGTATGTATTATGTATATCTATATATATAAATGTATATATATTAATTACATATATAATAATATATGTTATGATAATATATATTATATATATAATATTATATATATATATTATATATTAATATTATATATATATATATTATATATATATATATATATATATATAATATGCCTCTAGAGAGATTAGTACCAGGAAATTCTACAGAAGAAATTTTCTAAAATATTTTTAAAGAAACTTTGCAAAAGAATCAAAGTCATACATAAGCTTTCGACCGATTCGTGGTCCTCGTTCAGATGTGTTGTCTTAACTATGACTTTAATAATTTATAATAAATATTCTTAAAAACCTGGGGAAAATTCTGCTGAATTTCCTCCTCATTCACGCTCGTACATTTACTTTCTAATGTTAATTATTAGCGTTTAAGCTATTATCATTTTTTATATATATATATATATATATATATATAAATATTTATATTATATTATAAATTAAATATATTATTATATATATATATATATATATATAATATAATATATATTATATATATATAGAGAGAGAGGAGAGAGAGAGAGAGAGAGAGAGAGAGAGAGAGAGAGAGAGAGAGAGAGATAGATAGATAGATAGATAGATAGATAGATAGATAGATAGATAGATAGATAGATAGATAGATAGATAGATAGATAGATAGATATAAAGAAATTATTTTTTAGTGTACATTATGATATGGTTTTATCCTTATGCGGACTAAAATGAATAGAAGATATTCTTTTCCGACCCAAGATGAAAAAGAAACACGAGTGAATAATTTAATAGAAGATTCTTCCTACGACGCAGGAAACCAATTGGGGCAAGAATGAAGGCGAAGGTTTGATCTTTGATTTACAAAGAGAGACATTTATTCTATTCCAATTTTGATTTCATGAGGAAGTTAAGACCAGTTCCAGGATTACTGACCCCTCATTTCGCGGATTTGCCCTCAGCTAAATTGGAAGGTCAGTGTCATAGATGGACGTTAATTGACCTTTTGGTCACTCGGGAGTGTCAGGAGTCAAATGGGGTATTTAGGAAATAGTTTCTGATGGTTATATAAATGGATAATTGGAAATCCATTTTCCATTACCGAGAGACAACTCTTCAGTTAATTGAAATAAGATTTCGATAAATTATTCTTATAACCAATCACAATCGACTCTGCGAGAACGTTTCTTCTTTGAGTGTTAATTTAACATATCAATAAAAATCATTAACAACTTTACAGTAAGTAAGATTTATATAGATATAAAAATTAAATAAACAACAAATAGAAGAAGAAGAAGAAGAAGAAGAAGAGAAGAAGGAAGAAGAAGGAGAAGAAGGGGGGGGGGGGGGGAAGGGGAAAAAAAGGGGGAAAGGGGGGAAGGGGAAGAAGAAAGAAGAAGAAGAAGAAGAAGAAGAAGAAGAAGAAACGACATCAACAACAACAACAACAACAACAACAACAACAACAACAATGCAACAGTAATTACAACAACAACAACAATATCACAGTAACAATAACAATAATTACAACAGCAACTTATATATGTGTATATATATATATATATATATATATAATATATATATATACTACATATATATAATATAATATATATTTATTATATATAAATATATTAATAGAGATATATAGTATATATATAGTATATATATATATACATAATATATATATATATATATATATATATATATATATGATATATATAATATATATATATATTAAGAAGACAATAAAATATGAACCCGTTTTTTCTATGAAATGAGCCATATAAATAAAGTTAAAGACTAAAACTTTTACATTTATTTATAAACAGAAATCACAAAATCGCTGAAAAATATAAACCCAAAAAATGTGAACAATAAATTCAAAACATTTATTGCTAAAATAAAGCCAACAGAGGAATGTGACATTAACATTATAAATTACTCATTATCATATTAATCCTATTCAAGAAAATAAAACCCTAAGAGAATTGCCCATAACAAGAATGACGTCTTGAAAAAAAAGAGAGAGAGAGAGAGGAGAGAGAGAGAGAGAGAGAGAGAGAGAGAGAGAGAGAGAGAGAGAAGCAGAATTAAGAATGGGTTTAAGATAGATAGATAGATAGATAGATAGATAGATAGATAGATAGATAGATAGATAGAAGAGAGAGAGAGAGAGAGAGAGAGAGAGAGAGAGAGAGAGAGAGAGAGAGAGAGAGAGAGAGAGAGAGAGAGAGAGAGAGAGAGAGAGAATCCTAAACAAGGACCTAATAAACGAGTAACGCTCTTTTTGCCTCACTCGAAAACAAACAGCAAAACTCGAAACGTCTTGTTACGAGAGATTTACGACTTTGAATCGAAGAATAAACACTTCTTAAATAAAGATCAGCCTATCTCTTCTTTTTTTTTTTCTCTCTCTCCTTCTCTCTTGTTTTGATAGCTAACTAAATTGGAATTTAAGAGTTCTTCACGATAATAATAATAATAATAATAATAATAATAATAATAATAATAATAATAATAATAATAATAATAATAATAATAATAATAATAATAATAATAATAATAATAATAATAATAATAATAATAATAATGATAAAAAAGAACAGACAATTTAGAATTTAGCTTCTATTAACAGCAAAATAATACAGGTAGTTTGCCAAAGTGAATGGCTGTTAAAACATTTCTTCTCATAAAAAATGTAATAATTAAGCCTTTGGACAAAAGGAAATAAAATTTATGGCGGACACATTAAAGAATATTTATATTGACATAGTCTAAGGTTTCCTTTTAAAAAAATTAATAAAACTTTCAGATAATTTGATACTTTCAGACAATTTTATTTAATAATGGCGTTTTTTTCTTTTCTTTTTTTTTTATTTAAATTAATATAATACAAATTTCAAGTATTTTGAAACTTATAGGGACAGTTTTATTTTAATGAAGATTAAAGTTTCATTTTAAAAATTAAAAAACCTTCAGACAGTATAACATTTAGAGAGTTTTATTTTAATATAGCATAAAGTTTATCTTTAAAAATAAGTAAAACATTCAGACAGTTTGAAACTTACAGAGATTTACTTTAATTAACTTGGCGTTTGTGTTTTATTTTATTTTTTACATATTTTCACACAATTTGACATATGACAGTTAATTATAATACATTTTTAAAAAAAATGTATTATAATTAACTGCAGTGTCAAATTGAAAAAAAGTCATTAATTAAATAAGAAGCTGCAACATGTTTATACCTACTTTTCCCTATAGGATGCAGCCTTAAATAATATTGATCTCACATACCATAATAATTGTTAAGCTTGCAACATTAATTATCTCCCTACTGAAAAAAATCTTTAAAATTTATTTTTAAATCTGACTATGAAAAACCAAAACAATATGACATTGTGCATCTATTGTACCACCTAAGTAAAGATATCCATAATGGATCTAATTACATTACTAGGTACCAGATCATGAATAATTTCAATGTTTAATTTTTAAAAAAGTCTTAGCGTATAAGGTATAAATACAAACATTACTCCCAATCGTAATATGAGGTAAAACGAAAGGAAAATACAAAATTCTAAAAGCAGACAAAAAGGGTAAGCTTTCAGTGAATAAACTAATCACATTAGCAAGTAAATTTTTAAGACAATGATAAAAAATAGTTAGCAAATGACAATTACGAGTCAGCAAATTATAATTACCAATCCAAGATAATTAGAGACCCACCTCGGATATTCCTCAATAATTCAGCATTACCTTGGCAGTTTACCAACCCTGAATATTCTGTATTACTCACAATTATCAAGGCAATTTAACTTCCCCTTAGTTGTAAAATACACTGCCAGTTTATTAGTCGCATTTAATTAAAATTAGTCCATTTATCGTACACCACATATTCAAAGCCAACAACTGAAGTTTACCTCATTAACTATATTACTATCTACATATATTATTACCACATATTATAACCTGCAGATAAAATTAAAAAATCATCATACCCTTACAGTAATATCATTTATATACAGTACGTAACGAAAAGTAAAAATCTTAGCGAACAGCACTGTGGATTCCCATTTTAAACTTTGGCTTGAAGAGGTTATATTTTCAAACCTTACAAATTTATGCATGAAAGGAAATAATAATAATAATAATAATAATAATAATAATAATAATAATAATAATAATAATAATAATAATAATAATAATAATAATAATAATAATAATAATAATAATAATAATAATAATAATAATAATAATAATAATAATAAATAATAATTATGTAATAAATTAAATAATTTAAATATAAAAATATATAAATATTATAATAATATAATATAGTAAAATAATAATAATATAATAATAATTAAAATAATATAATACTAATAATATTATAATAATATTAATAACAAAAGAATAAACTTATTATTAATAACAAAGAAATAATTAATAAATAAATACAATTATATTGTATAGACAAAAAATAAATATGTTTAAACATTTATGCAACTAATCAATTGATGGATCCTTTATAAACTTAAATGAGTTTTGGATTTTTTAATAAGTTATACGGGTTTTTGGAGATAAAAAATAAAATAAAAAACTCAATCAATTTAAGTCTAAGAAGAGTAATATATTAAATTATAAACTTGATAATATATATTGCTATAGAAATATAAGTTAACAAATTATAAATCTTAGAAAATTGGGAATTTCTATCTAAAAATAATAATTTCTTTTAGAAAATCTATGAACTTTTTCTAATATATAAATGTGTAATTTGATAAGGCTCTCCAAAAATTAGATTGTTAAACTATAATGAATATTAATTTTTTTATAATTGAGTTCCGTACTTTCTCAAATATTACTTATAAATATTGTATACTTAATTTTTTTTTCATATATTGATATAATATATGTATATATAATATATATATATATTAATATATATATATATAATATATATAATATATATATATATTATTTATAATATATATATATAGTATTATAATATATATATATATTTATATATATATATATATATAATATAATATATATATATTTATATATATATATTATATATATTTCAATTATAAATAAATATCCTTAAGAATAGATGAAGATATGACTGGTGAATGTGATACCTGGGCCCTAGCAGATAGTACTGAGCGTATAAGTGTTGACGACCACTCAGCCACGATGGAACTTAATAAAGTACATGCGCGATAGATAATTGTTCCGTTGCGTGTATAATATATTACAACCCACTCAACTAGGTATACACGATACAGACTCATACCGTCCACGCTCGGGCGTAATGCAACATAAATCAGGAGTGACACTCGCGTGAATAGAAGTGTATTAATTTAACTTATATTTACCGAATATTAATTATATTTACTTAAATTAACTTAGGGGTTATTTATTGTAATACCTATCCCACCACTGCGTTAGATTGTAGCAGTTGTATATATATACATATAGTATATTTATTTAAATTATATATATATATATATATAATATTATTTTTAATAATATATATTAATATAATTATATATTATATATATATATAATTATTATAATAATAATAATATATTATATATAGTATATTATGTTATTATATATATATATAATAATATTTAATATATATATATATATATATTATAATATATATAATATATATATCTAAGATGAAAAGGCATCAGTTATGTACATCCAGAACTCGTGTGGAATAGATCTTCAGATTTAATATATATTTTATTAACTCTTAATTATCAATAACAAGAAAATGACAAAATCGTATGTAAAAGGGCAGTATTCGCCTACTATGGTGAAAAAGAATATTGCTGACGTTATTACACAGCACTGTCTAGCGAATTACTTGCATTTTGTCATATAATATGACCATTATGATGTTAAAATATATGCGGCTTGAAAGTAAATGTAAGCAAAAGGATATAACGTGATCTATATTATAATAATATTAATATATATATATATATATATTATATATATTAATTAATATAATATATATATATATTATATTATTAATAATAATATATATATATATTATATATATATAGTAAATATATACCTAATATATATATATAATATATATAATTATATATTATATATATATATAATATTATAAATGATAATATATTATTATTATATACAATTATATTATATATTATATATATATATATTATTTATATATAATTATATATATTACATGGTCAGAGTTTTTCGAGAAGAAGAAGAGTACATAAGTAGGATGCAGTGCCAACTTAATATTTTTAATAATTTAAGAAAAATTAAATCAGTAATAATAATAATATAGTGAGTATAAGTGAAAAATATGTTATGACTTGAAAATATACTCACATAATAAGTAATATAGTTGTATAAATATATTATTAGAATCATATGATATAAATTTAATGTTCATGAACAGATATATTGTCCATAAAAAAATAATAATATTCGTAGCTAAAAAGGAATTAACAGGGATATAATAATTATATATATAATTTGAGTCTAGATATTATAAATACTAAAGGTTATATTATAATAATAACATACATTTAATGAATTTAATATAAGAGTAAGCAGTGTATTTATTAATAATAACGCATTTTCCTATTTTTTGTGAGAGTAATGTATAATGAAGTTTCAATATATATATATTGGCTAAAGAGTATTACACGCGCTCGCTTTTTAGTGAGAAGTAAATAATAGTGGAAAAGATAGATAGAAGTAGATAAAGTGAGATAGATAAGAGAGAGGAGTATAATATTAGTAATATGTATAGGATATAGAGTAAGGTATAGGATGATATGAGAGAGAGTGAGAGAGAGAGAGATGGAGAGATAGATAGATAAAGTATAATAAATATTATAGATATAATAATATAAATATTTATTATATATATATAGGTATAGCACAGGACTCCACATATTTACTGAAAACAAAAAAAAATTAATCCCTTTAAAATATATAAAATTGATTAAAAATAAAATATGTATATGTTAATGAATAAATATACAGTTAGTGTCGTAGTATTCGGTGCAAAAGAACAAACAGATGAAGCTGTCATCGACAAATAATGAATAATATGTTTTGTTACTCTAAGATCTATATATATAATTAAAATAAGCATAAAAAGTACAAACTATATTCGATGAAGTGAGGATTAGATCACTCCAGAATTCTCTATAAAAAAACATTAAGCAGATTTTATACTTTGTAGCTAATTACTGCGGTGTCTATACATAATATGTTTTTTACTATCCAGTATAATCCAATTAAACTTAATTTAACATCTTTTTAAAAAAATATATATATTATAATATAATATATAATTAATAATATATATAATAATATATTAATTATATATAATATATATATATATATATTATTATTTATAAATATATATTATATATATATAATTTATAATTATATATACTATATATATAATATATATTATATATATATAATTATAAATTATAATATAATCTATAATATATATAATATATAATATATATATATTTATAAATATTCCATATTCCACCTTGACTGAGAGTGTATGTGCTGACAGAAAATATTATCTACACTTAGGAGTACCCAACGTGGAAAAATAGAAAGGTTATAATATGATATTATATATATATATATAGTAATATATATAATAATAATATAAATAAATAATATAATATAACATTATATAAATGACATATCATAAATTAAGATAGTTAATACTAATTCAAATGGTTTATAAAGTTTCATTCTAAGAAATATATAAACTAATTATTTATAAAAATCTCTCATCGCGCACACACTTCATTCAGACACTCCTTTAAACAGCAACACTCCAGTGCATAGAATGCAGTGCAATGAAAAAGTACAAATACTGCTTTACGAATACAAGTGACAAAGTCTTGAATGTATGTAACGTGCAATGTAGTGACAGCGTCATAACGACAGCCGAACTGCTCACTATGTGATGATACCATAAAACTCCTCATTTATTTGAGAAGGTAATTCATGATGTGAAGAACCATCTACGGGACAAAATGTAGCGTATAATCAATATCTATAAGTTTATGTATTCAGTTAACTATATCAATCTATAATTATAATCAATAACTATACACATATGAATCTCCGTCTGATTAATATCAATTTCATTAATTCACTGTAAGTTTCGCATAATTCTAGTTATATAATATAGACAGTACGCAGAGCGAGAAATGTGTCAAATAATATGAGATATCGAAGCTAGAAAAATTACTATATTATCATAATGAGTAAATATATAACTAATAATAGCATACATACATACAGACCACGCTGCGGAAATCTTAAGCAACTAGTATAAGGTCGCATGCATATTACTAATAATATACAGATTAAAGCCTAAAACAAGCATAAAAGTACTAGCAAAAACCAATCATCAAACTGAATATAACAACCATCTATCAATATATATATTATATACTACGCTATAGAAAACATCTAAATGACCGTATGTGAATATAATTAACAGATACTCAAGTATACAAAAATTATCATACAGAACAATATTATCTTAAACTAAATATAGTTATACTCAGCTCCAATCTATATATCACAATAAGTGGTCATAAAGCGTGAAATTGCAAGCAGAACAAACGACTTATGTATATTCCACTGCTCTATTACATAATAACTCGCTATTTAGAAGCTATAGATTATTTTAGCACGAATAGTCATACATACAACATATCATACAAACCAGCACGAATCCTAAACAAATCAGGGTAAATAATATAATATAATAAACAAAATTATATATCTTAATATCGTTAACCTCAAGCAGACGTATAATACATATAAAAGAGAAAAACACTCATCAAATGTGGACAAACGATGATAAAGAAAACTATATGCAAAAACCGAACAAAACTAAAAATCCATCAAACAGATAGAGAATACTCACACCAGATTCCACGATGGAGCATGAATAAGACAAGGCTTGCGAAACGGAGATCTGTCTACTCAGACCTTTAGACCAAGAGGTCTTCTGACCCTTTGAGCTGTGTGTGAGAAAAAGCATAAGGAAAATCAACTAGACATAAGAGCATCCGACCGGATGCAAGTGCAGATGCAAGTGAGTTACTGATGTAACTCAATAACTTAGAACAATATCGCTATCGATCTCTCCTCAATCAGGCGAGCGTATTCTTGAGACCAATAAGTGCAGTCTTCTACATAACTTGTATATTAAAAGAAAGCGCAAATCAGGTATGAGCGATGGAATTATTATTTACCCCTGAATAGTACCACATATAATACGTGAAAGAACTTGCAAACACACTTGATACGAATCTCAATATTGCTCTAAATCAATGCACATCGCAAAGTAGAGCATATCAATGCCCACGTTGACGTCCATGACACGCGGAGACCAACATTGGATCAAAGAGTTGTAGCAGAAACATTTACCTTGAACCAAGGTATTAGCGAATTAATCCTAAGATCTATATCATTAGAATTATCTATATCTTATTTAATATAGATAAGTTAATCTGAAATAAAACCTTAGTATCTGAATCATATAGTACCAGATAAAATATACATTTTCTAAAATAAATCATATATATACACTCCAAATGTTCTAATTATATTAATTATATATATATAATAAAATAAAATAAAAATATAATATAATAATATATTATTATAATAAAAATATAATATATAATATATATATATATATATAATTATATATAATAAATAATATATATAAGAAATAATATATAAATATATATAAATATAATTATAATATATATAATATAAATATTATTATGATATAGTATATAATATATATAATTATTATAATATATATATAAAAATATGAAGCATATGATATAAAATCTCTGATGTAAGAGTTATGATTAGAGATAAGTATAATATTAAAAAGCTCAAAAATGAGTATAAGTGTCGGAACGGAGTTTTATAATAATCTAATTCGGACGATGTATGATATAAAGGATCCAGGAGAAAGGCTCTTCATATACTCTTAATTGCGATTGCCAAACTTTCATACGTAACAGTAACGATAATGTAGTCATAGAATAATATCATAACATACCTCCGCCCTCCCCCTCCTCACCTCGCCTCCTTCTTTCATTCTTCTATCCTTTCACTTCTTCGTTCTCCTCTTCAAATTATATCATGATCTTTTAAACTTTACTATATATACGGAGGCTTTCGAGCCTTTATATGGGTGACACTATTAATAATTTCAATAGTACTAGTAAGTATAATAAAAAGAAATTTAAGCATCATCCACTGAAGATTTAGTTCTAAAATATTACATTTTGAAAGGTATTTATAAAAAAAAAGAAATCAAATTTTAAAAATATTCAAAAATTATAAGACAGATATTATAATATGTGTCGTATATATTATATATAATAATATAAATATAATAAATAATAATATAAATAATAATATAAAAAAATAATAATATAAAAATATAATAAATATAATAATAAATATATATAAAAATAAATATAAAAAATATTATATATTATATATATATATTAATAATATATATAAATATAATATAATTATATATATATATATATATATATATATAATTAATTAATAATATATATTATATAATAATATATATATATATATATATTAAAATATATAAAAATAATGTATATATTAATATGTATATAAAAAATAGATTAATATAATATTAATATAATATATTAATATATAATATAATAATAATAATTATATAATTATTATATTATATTATATATATTATATTAATACAATTATAATATCATATTATATAATATTATATAATTATTATATATATACAAAATAAAACTTTTCTAATTATTATATTTTCTAGTAAGTATATTCTCCTATCATAATATAATTCTGATAAGTTATTTGTATTACTATAATAATTATATAATATAGACTTAAGCAGAGAGAGATTGTTATGAAGATGTAAAGTGAGATTAGCGAGAGAGAGAAAAGAAAGAGAAGTACAGGAGATTCATGAGGCGAGAAGAGAAGAGAAAAGAATGAAGTAAAGAGAAGTGACGCAGAGAATCGCAGGACGATTGATAAGTGATGGAGATAGAGTAAGAGAGGCAGAAGACGATGGAGCATATGAAGTAGTGAGCAGTAGGAGAGGAAGACTTTGTAGATGGCGCGATGTTATGGAAGCATGATGTAGAGAAAGTACTTATAGATGAGAGGATAAAAGCTCATGATTCAGAGAAGCATAGTATCCATAAATAGAGATAACGAGGTTTTAATTATTTTTGGTCAAAACTCTAGACCATTATAGCTGTATCATATATAATTTATAACAATGATATCTCTCCAACTTCCATAGAACCGGAAACATAAACCAGGTATAAAATTTAAAGAGCCTAAAATTTATAGAAGGAAATCATAATACCTCCTATTCATATATCAGTAAAGACCCTATATAGCTTCTGTTTATATAATGACTCGTCGTAGTTCGGGACCTACTAATATATACTGCCATACAATAGCGGTACTCACAGTCTATCTTCTATGACCATAGCATTTATTGTGAAGGTCTATCTCAAAGATAGGACATTCACTGCGGACAAGTATTTAGCCATGTACTGCAGCATAACAAATATATATACGTATAGATATAGGAATTCAGCAATTGCAAGTAAGACGGTAATACAACAGTGTTTGAGAAGCACCAAGTAAAGGATAACTTGTATGAAGGTATATAGAGTGTGTGCCTGTTGTATTAGTTAGTGGTGTGTGTGATGATGGTGTATGTGTGTCGTGTGCTTAGTAAGGTTGTGTGAATGTGTGTGATTATGATATGTGAATTGCTTATCCGTAATTTGCGGTATATGTACGTGATTAGGCACGCAGAAAATTCTTTTGTTTGTTTGTTGCATATTCTTTAAACTTAAAGTATAACGACTGTAGATCAAACGAATGTTACACATTCCAAAAATAATATCGAAATATAAGAAATAACACGTGAAGATAATTAATATTGTGAACGTGTTTCCAGAGAACTGTTTGAATAAGTTATTATACAAATCTGAAATGTTGTGCCCGAATTTATAAAGATTGGACCAATGAACGCCGTTATACTCTTTTATTTTTACTAGCACTCCCGTACTTTCGTGAAAAATTAAAGAACGAATTAGAAGTTGTAGAAACAAACTCCAGAACTATTTTCCATCCATTACCAAAATCACTCTAATACACTTAAACAGATAAGTTTAATATTTATTTGTTATATCGTTCATTAGTTATCCAGTGTGTCATAAATGAAAATGTATCGTTGCTATATCTATACTCACTATATCGTTATGCACTTACAATTATAGAATAGCGTTCGTACTATAATAAATGAGTGACGTTCTTCAATTAGAGTATATAACAAATTGTAGTTATATTTATATCAACTTTGATAAAAAATCCTAATCTCGTTATAATTCTCTAAGATCGATCCAGTCATTCTTTATAAAATTCAAATAAAATATATATTATTAAACCAAAACCCAGCTTACACGTATAAAGTTAGGTTTCACTTTATACATATATATTTAAAGCTATATTGTTCACTAAATATATAATACTATCTATTCATATATTAATAATAATATTATATATAATATATAAATACCGTATATAAATATTTATTATAATATATTATTATATATATATATATAATATTATATATATAATATTATATATAATATAATATTATAATTATATATAATTATATATAATTATATATAATATATATATAATCATATTAATATAATATATATATATATATAATATATATATAAATTAATATATATATGATATATACATTATATATTATATATATATAATATTATATATTGGTGAAGACATTTCAATAAAACTATATATTGATATACACCAAATTATTGGAGACTTTTTCTGACTGTGAATACTCTCTCAATTTCATAGAAAATTTGCATACTTATAATAAAGAGATAGAGACCCATCAGAGTACTACACATAAAACACATCTAGAAGAATGCAATTCAAACTTAATAGAGAGAGAAATTATATCATTCAGACTAGTAATTTCAACTACTCTCAAAATAAACTATATTTTAATAAGTATGTAAAAATATCATAATTTATCTAATATATGAGAGTACTCGCTAGTGAGTATAATAATAAATAATAATAATATAATAAATAAATGAAATTTAATCTTTATATATAAGCATAATATATTATAGAGATTTAATATATCATTAGACAGAATACTGTATTCGAAGAATGATAATCTCACCGAACAACTAATATTATCTTTAATTCACACCATTCGAAAATGCAAATAATAATCCATTATTTATCAGTTCCTCTATATTAAGAGGGTGAAAGGGGATCTAGTAACTATTATAATATATAAATAGAGTACGAATAACCACTCCATATACTTAATATTAATGCATATATATTATACTACATGATCATAATAATATATGAATACATTATACTAATAATGCACATATAATAATATCTTTAATGATACATGTAATCTACTATTTGCTATCTAATTATATAATACTCATATTATTTGATCTTATAATCTCATCTATTTAGATGAGTATTCCCGAAGTATTAATTCAAATAATATATATCACTCTAATTATAACTCAGATTTCTTATTCCTATAATATGATGATATTTTATTGAGATATCCATATTTCACTCATTTTATTCTCATATAAGAGTTTATATTTTTTTATAAAATTTTTATTAAGGTTTAATAATTTTACATTGTATATCTTACTGATAGTTTCTTATATTTAAATTACTGTTAGTTGCTTTCATTAGAACTTTGTCTATTCTCTAACATTATTTTAACTGTCGTGACTCTATATCATTTATATTTGATATTATCATATTTTAGCTCTCCGTATTATCTGTTTAATATAGTATAAACAGCACTCTCTCACATCAAGCCTACTACTCTATATAAAGAGTATGAAATATTACTCTCTATACAAATATAATCCTAAACGTTTCGTATTTATCTGAACTGAGCATCACTATAAATATTATCTGTAAATTTAATTACTTACTTATGAAAAGCAAAGATCTTCTCTGAGCCGAATTGACTGATTAAGAAATTACGTCATAATAATAATTTAAATTTACAAGGTGAGAGGCGAATTTATGTAGTATATATTTGAGATACTGCTTAACTATTCTTCTAATGATTTCACATGACGTCTCATATAATTAATATCGTTGTGGTCTCTAGCTTTATATCTTAATAATTTTAAAATGACCCACTAAACATATCCGATATGAGTTTAATCTCTGACATATACTAGAATTAAAGTGTTTGAAGATAAATCTTTTAACGTCATACACTCCCTCTTCCGTATCACCTAAATGACAAACGTCCAATATAGACGCCTGCACAGTGTGCATTCTTTAAATTTAGCAAAATTGTGTCGCGGAAGATTCTTGATTAAATTCCATATTGTACTGAATTGTTTGGTTAAATTATAATCTTTAATCTTTAATCTTTTAATCTTATTTCTATTTCTACTTTCATTTTCATAAACTTCAATTATTTTCAAAAACGTTCACTTCAAACTGCCAAATATCTTAAATTCTAGGAGTGTACCTATTGGTGGCGAGAAACGACCGTCTCATCCTCTCTATTAGTTTATGTTTGCAGATCACATACGAATACAGGTTGTCTTTTCAATCATCTCAAAAACTAAAGTTATCATCATATTAGTACTGTGTCATAAAAGTAACACACTCTAAACACTCTATTCGAATATTCATATCTCCACATAACTCAAAAAACCAAATTCACTCAATTCTATTTATCAAAAATTATTGTCATTTCCAATATTTTTATCAAGCAAAGAGAGCACCACTAAATAGTTCTTTACTATAATAATATTAAATTTAATATTATTAAATTTCTAACACGCTTTTTTAATGTTATAGATTTCAATTATTACACTTTTATATTTTAATCTTTCTTTTCATTTCAGATGGAGATAGTTCTCACAGCAATTAACATATTATCAATGAGAGAGTATTCACCACATATTGGTTTAGGCTTCAGTCTATATAACTCGAGGTCTTCTTTGAAAGATATACCATCTAAGGATTTTTTATCACATATACAATATATCTATACTATTGCTCTAATCACCTGATGCTCTCTATAATTCATCTTTCTTAACTGTTTAACATGATCTAATTACTACACTCATAATTCTCATGACTCCAATATGGATCAAGAATATTAAACTCAGACGCAACATACTATGTAGATTCATCTGCTAATTTCCATATATAAATAATATTCATTTCGAAAAGAGCTCATTAATATGTGATATTGTGATTCATTTTTTTCATCATTGCATTTATTATGTAATACTATTGTGCATTCTCAAAAGTTTGTATGTATATATATTTATATATATTGTATCCTAGTATCGGGTATGTAATTTTTATTTCTAAATTAAAAGCAAATAAGAGATCTTTAATACTCATTTATATATAAATTTTTGGATTTTGAAATTTCCACCTTTATATTCTCTTTTTTTGAGAGAAAGATATTATAGCTTCAGATCAGGTTAAGGGGCGTATATTGTAAACGTGCTGATCTTAGATGATTTATATTCTCTTTATGTGATATAAATCTATTATTTAACATTATCTAATTACTACACTCATAGTATATTAAACGCGTCTTATAAATAGATATTGAAATTCTGATCCTGATAAATGAATAAACAGCAGAGATTTATGTTAATGATGTAAAAATATTAAAATATGGAACTACCAATTAAAGATAAGACAAAAATATGTGTAAATAATTGTTGTAGGAAAAGGTTTTCAAGAAAAACGAAGAAAAGAATTGGAAATAAAATCCTAAAAAACTATTAAAAAACTAAAATGAAATAAAATTATGACAAGGAAAATTAAAATATAGAAAAAATCAAAGAAATGAGGGGAACAATGAAAGACTTTAAAAATAAGAATGATTTTTCTTTTGCTTAGCAACAAGAGAAGAAAGACAAGAAAAAAAGCATAGAGAAAATAAAGAAATACTTAAATTAAAATATGTATCTACCACCTACAGGGTGGATCTTAATTGCGTATAAAGTTTTATGAAGTAAATTTAAGTTGCATATATACTTTTACGAAATAATTTTAATTGCTTATCTACTTACAGGGTGGATTTTAATTGCGTATCTACCTACAGGGTGGATCTAAATTGCATATCTACTTTTACGAAATAGATTTTAATTTCCTATCTAACTACATGGGGAATCTTAATTGCGTATCTACTTTTAAGAAATAGATCTTAATTGTGTATTTACATCAATTGAGACTTTTTAATTGCTTATTTAAATACAGGGTGGATTTAATATTTCGTGTAAACATTCAGGAAGTAGATTTTAATGCTACGTATTTACACTCTGTCTCTCTCTCTTACTCTCATCTCTACTCATCTACTCTCTCCATACTTGCTCTCTACTTATGGCGTCGTAGTCTGCGTTACTCTTTTACCTCCTTCATGCTCTCTCGAATGCGATCGAGCAGGAAGTTAGATACTACTTCACATCTAACATATAGCAATTCATTACATAACACCATAAAACAGAGACGCTGCTTATAAAATCTCCCCCTTCCCCTTTAAGTTTCTGTTAAGTGTTATTAACCATTTTGTTTGTACAGTCAAAAATATTTAAAAATTCCCCTTTTGTTCAATATATGAATATAGTGTATAATATTTTCGACACTATGTTTCCTTAACTCAGTAATTAATCTAAGTATTAAACACTTTAATTACCATTATATTCGTCAGAAGATAATCTGGTTTATCAAGTGTTAATATCTCTCTCTCAATACTAACTTTCCACACCTTCGCTTGCGGCATTAGTCAATCTTGCGGTGACACATCTCATCATAAATCTGACAACACAAGTCAAAGTTCTGACATCACTCATCCATACACTTGTCCATCACCACTCGTAAAAAGATCGAAGCACTCCGCTCAACTTTTCCGTTGATTTTAATCCTATACTTAAGCTTAAGTAGTCGTTATATATACCGATACTCAACCAATATTTATCTCACACTACATCAGAATTGTACAGTGGAACACTCATGGATAATTAGTGCATTCACCAAATGACCGCACTAAGCACCGCCACTTTCAACAGCACCAGTGAGTGTATATAAGTCAGTCTCACTCTCACACCAACCATGGTTTAATTAATACTGCAGCGACTCAACCAAATAAATAGATAAAATATATAAATATAGATATATATATGATTACGATTATTAAAGTTTATTACTCTCTCGACATATTTGACCATATGATTTATACTTGATATATCTAGTGATCTTAGAATTCAATTATGTAATCTATATAGGTCTCAACGAACGAGTTTGTTGCAAGATCTTCTTAAAATTATAATAAACGAAACATATTATTATATGTTAATAGCAAGTATATTCTTCTCCATATGAGATACCTTATAGATTATAGGAGTATCTTATATTTTACCAACCATTATATAATCATCAATATAGTATAACATAGCACCGCATGACTATACTAATACGTATACCAATAGCTAACCCGTAACCTGAACACACAAGTTAGACATATATAAGAAATATATCATATTCATATATTAATATGAAATATATATATATATTAATATATTATATTATATATATATTAAATATATAATATATACTTAATAATAGTATATATATTATTACATTATATATATATTATATTAATAATAATATATATATTTAATATATATATATAGTAATTATATTATATATTATATATATTATATATTATATATATAAAATATTATATATATATATATATATATAATATATAATAAATATATATATATATATATAATTATATAATATATATATATTAATATATATATTATATATATATTTATTATATATATTATATAATACCATTAATAATAAATTAAAAAATATATATTATATGATATTATTATATATATATAAAATGAAATAATAATATATATATAATATATATATTATATGATAATATATAAATATTATATATATATATTTATATATTTAATATATTATTCTTATTAATATATATATATATTTATATATTAAATATATATTACTATTATATATATATAGTATTATTATAATAATTATATTATATATAATTATATATAAATAATATATTATTTTATATTTATATATATTATATAATATACTATATATATATATATATATAAATTAAATATATATATATTATATCATACTGTGATACCTATAAATATAATATAATATAAAAGTTTATGTCATATATATTATACTATTATGATTTATGTAATTATAAAATACTATAAATCTCTTTATCGCTAACTCATCAAAAGGCACCAAGCATAATAATGAGCATAATAAAGCTTATTATTCATTAAAAGTGAGAGGATAAATAAACACAAAATAATAAAAGATTATATATGATATGATTTCTTGACTTATTTTGTAAGACATATAACATAACTTATAAGTAATGTTAAACGTGAGCAAATTATGACTACAACATTATGTAAAGAAAGAGAGCTTTACAACATCAGCTAAAAATGAGAATTTACAACATATAACATATAAATAATATTATATATATTAAATATATATTTATTATTATATAAAATAATATATATATTATATATTATATATAATATATATATATATTATATATATATATATATATATAATATTATTAATATATATATTATATATATATATATATATATATATATTAGATATTATAGTATATATATATATATTATAATATATAATATATATATATAATATATATATATACTATATATATTTTATATTATTAAATATATATTAATATATATATTAATATATAGTATATATATATATATTATATTATATATATATATATATATAATATATATATATATATAATCTATATTATATATATATATATATAATATGCCAAGAGTTTTGATAAAATAAAGTTTTTTTTTTTTTTATGCTTAAATAATAATCTTAATAATCTTTTATTATTGATATATTTTCTGATATCAAAAATGCTCTTCAATTTATTTATTATAGTTAAAATTATTTATTAATGCGGTTGTGAGTTTCATTGTCTGTCTATTGTGAGTGTTTAATGAATCATTTATCAATTGAATCAGTAACGATATATTAGTGATTTTTTAGTGAACTATTATGTTACAATTTATATTTTATATTGTTCTTTCTTTACTATGAGACGGAAGCTCTAAATTAGACTAGTGTAGTGCTATTGTTGTAGATCAGATTTTTTCTACGAAAAGATTTAAATTCTTTTATGCAATTTTTTGAAAATTTTGGTAGGTTAGTCCTTTTGCTATGAGGTAAGTTTGGATCTATCCTGCCCGAAACAGACAACAAAACACGTCATATAATATTAACCATATAATTCCCATAAGGTTATAATATCATGTCCAGGAATATAAAAAAAGAAAAAACTATTGTATATTGTTAAATTTTAATAATATATATATATATATAAAATATATATATATAAATATATAATATATATTATATATAAATATTATATATTAATATATATATATTTATAATATATAATTGTTATTGTAAATGCTATGTGATTAATTGAATGAAATTTCCTGTGTGTAGAGAGGGGTATTCATAGTTTTCATAATTAACTCTTCCATTTACACGTTAATGTTATGGTAAAATAATATATGTAGGGTAATGTATTAAAAACTTAATAGTATTAAATAATTATTAATATTAGTAAATATATAATTGTATTTACAGTTATCCTTGTAATGACAATAGTTCAGAATTTCAGTTGGTATTAATTAGCTTTGTTTACTCCAATTATTATTTGAATATAATCGATTCGTATCTTATTACAAGTAGCATATAAATATTACTTATTATTAGACCTCAATACCTAAAAATTTCATATTAAAAACCTCTATTCTTATATATATATTTACTTCATATATATAATATAATTATAATAATATTATATATAATTAATATAATATATATTATATATATATTAATATATATATTAATTATATATAATATATTATATAATTATTTATATATATATATATATTATATAATATATATATATATATATTATATATATATTATTAATTATAATAATATAATATATATATATATTTATATTTAATTGCTATGTTTATGATCTATCATCATGAACGTTAATAGGATATTTATATCTTCATATTGGAAAAAGGTCATCGTGTGTTTATCAAATGAGATTAAGTTTACACAGCATTGCCTTTGATTAGGTTCATGGTCAAGTGAGATGTATATTGCCGTAGGCTTACCGTGAATTAAAAACCCAGATTGTCATATTCTCAAGATTAAGTAATATATAAAGTTCCCATATGATAGTGTTAATTATATAGTAACTACTACCTATATATATATATATAATAGGATTAATAGGAATATTATATTTAATGGTGTATATATATATATAATTATATATAATATATAATAATATAATATAATATATATATATTAATTAAATTTTAAATTAATATACTATTATATTAATATATATAATATAAATATATTATATATATATTTATAATTTATATATATATATATATATAATATTATAAAGCATATAATATTATATATATATATAATATATATATATAATATATATATATAATATTAATAGTATATTAATATATATAATAAATAATATATATAAATATATATATTATTATTGGTAATGGTTCATAATTCATGTGAGGAGACATCTCTGACATTTTAGTGCCGTTGAATGGTTGAACCTGAGGTCAAACTTTTTACATTATCTTTGGAATGATTAGAGTTCAGTCGAGGAAGTTGGGAGATGAAGAGGATCCATTCAGAAATAGATCAATAAACTCACAATCATAGGTATAGGGGGGGGGGATTTACTACTATACCGGTCAATGGAAGCGTTATACATAATCCATCTATGAAAAAATTATACAATCAATTCAACAACAAATCAAAAACAACAACTTTTGAATCTTTATTAATTTCAATCCATGCTGGAGCATATCCATCATAAGAATATTAAACTGGAAGATTCTTTGTTTTCAAAACTCTTTTAAATCATTCCCTCATAATCATCATATATGTCCCCTGAGTGCATTCCATCACACACTCTCTCTGTCAATATAAGAAGTTCTTCAACTGGAGAAATTGCAAAATTACTTTCACATTATTATTACGTCCTTTGAGCTTTAGATGAAAATAGTTCAATAAATCATAGATTATAAGATAATTTTTGGAATACTTTACTTTGGTTGGGTTTGACAGCCCAATATTACCTATTTTACCCACCACAGCCTGTATTAATATATTAATATATAATTAATATATATATATATATAATATTATATATATATTTAAAAAGAGTGTAACACTTTCGGAAATACATATTAATCTCTTAAAGCGAAAAATTTATAATCAGAAGGATATATCTATTCATTTGTCTATTATATATATATATTAATATACAAGAGAATAAAGAATGTTATCTCTACTGCCGGGATTCGAACCTACCCATAAGTTGCAAGCTCAGAGAAACATAAATCATCTTTATCATTCTAATCATACATATTTCAGGCTAAATCCAGTATATGGTACACATTCTAGTCTGCACTCATAATACCAAAACTTTTAAACAAGGTGGAGATGTACTGCTAGAATCTTCGACATCAGATTTGTTTTCTGAACATATGCAAATCAATAACATCAAACAATATAAGATTTCACTATAACTTCTCAACTTGAAAAAAGACTTTAGAACAATTAAGGCTTCCATTGGATAGATTCAAGAATTTATTGCTTGTTGCCTTACTACTTGACTCTTTGATATTTGTCAATATTATTCAAATTTCATTAATGATTTTTATTGACTTGCTAATTGCATTTAATTTCTATTGATTCTTCTCTTCCTATAATTCTATCCATTTCTGTTTACATCTGCCCAAACCAGGAATAAATCAACTTCAAAATACGGAATGCTTTATTACTTGTAATAAAATTCAACAGGAGTTCCTAAGTACTCATAATACTATATATATTTATGTGTGTTTTTTTATACTAAAAGAAATAATAATACTGTGTTTCATTGAAAGTTAATTTCAAATAAATATAACAAATAAGTATACAAAGGATTAACACTATACAATATAAATATTTCTTCTGCTCTCTATATATAACTGTTAGATTAATAAGTGAAATAAACATCTTCCTCTTGGTTTATATTGTTTAGGCTATGTAAGAAATCAATCTCATAGTAATCAATCAATTGTTTAGAGTCTTTCTCCATTGTAGAATTTAGAAGTTATGTCTTTTTAACCTTTTCGGTAGTAAAATGGAATTATTTACCATACCTTTTATCCACATTGTGTAGATGGGATAGAGATGCTTAAAATAAATATACTTTATAACATAATAATCAAATAGTGCAACTTTCTCGACTCGCTTCAATAAAAAGACACTCAGAGAAAATCTCTCACTACAAAAAATAACTAGATAAAATATGGTACTTGTAAATAACTAAAAATTGGGAACGTTATGTGATCTGAAGGAGGTTACAAGTCGATCTCATGTAGCTCGCCCTCAACACAATCCAGGGGAAGAAAAATGATGAGAAGCAGAAAAAGAGTGAATCTCCAAAATTGCATAATATAAATATATTATATAATAATAAACTTATATAGATGTCTTTGAATCAAGACTCGACAATTCTTCAATCCTTTTCCCAATTAAATTTCATACAATAACATATACGCACAAACTCTTCATTAGTATCCTAACAACGTCTTCCACAGCAAGATATGCTCATGATATAGTTTATTAACATTTATAGAGACTGTTTTGATGCATTGCGACAAGGTGAGATCATATATCTCTGTCAGGGTTGTCATGAAGAATGGTAAAAAAATAGTTGATTAAATATCAACGCAGTCTGCTATGACACAATGCTTAATAATTCGATGGGAGAAACCTTCCCCCTCGGACACCCGTTCCCCTGCTCCCGACCCAGTGAAGGGAGCTACTGATAAATGTGAGATTAATTAGCAGGAAGTTAGGCGAATCATTAAAGTTATGGAAGTAATATATTACTATAATAACTATAAGTATATTAGTATATTATATATACATACACAAATTTCTCTATTCATTAATATGGTTACATAGATTATTATATCAATAAATAGGCATTTGAGGTGTTTTTGTAATATATAGTGAAAGTAAAGGATCATATGATCTATTATGATCATTGCTTCTATAAAACATAATATACATATAAAAAAGAATAACATAACATAATATTAAATTTAAAACAATGAGAAATGCAAATAAAGGAAAAATACTCATAATATATATAATAAAGAGTAGCCGTTTACAATAATATATCTTCTTGATACGATTGACATAATAGATATATCAGAACAACATATGAGTCTTTTAACTCTCTCTGCCCATTATCTCTATCGTGTCGTTACTTTAAGGAGTTATATATCCAATACCGTTTAATTACCTGCATTATCTTTATTTTCTCTATGGTAATAAATATATATAAATTAATAATCTTAATACTTTTTCTTTATCTGTGGTCACGGCTTATATATAAATTTCCTGGGCTCGATATTTCAATGTAATGGCAATTCATTATCTTTCAATCAAGAGTAGAGAAAGCTGTTTTAATGTCGTTGTACCCCCACATGAATTAATAAACAACAATGGAGCTGTATAACTAATTTTGACCGTAACTAGTAGTAGATTTTTATTTCGCCCAGGCTTGATAATAACCTCTAAAACTTTATACATACATTGCTGCTGCTACTACATTATCATTAGTATATTATGTCCAATAATTTTTGTCGATTTTAACACCCCCTCCTTTAAAGAGGCTTGCCTATATATATATATACTAATATATATATTATAATATATATATCTTGTAATATGCGTCAAAATTCTTGAGTAGGCAAATCAAATATATATATAAATATATATTATAAATATATATTTATATAGATATATATATATATATTAATATATATAAATAATTATAATATATTATATATATATATATAATATATTATATATTAGTATATATATAAATAGAAGGTCAAAATTCTTTTGAGTAGGCAAACAATATATTATATATATTATATATATATAATATATATAATAAATATATAATATATATATATATATAATATATATATATATATATATTATTAATTCCATAAGAGCGCCAAAAGGTAGCCCGGTTTAAAATTGACCAAAAAATTTTAATTTCCAATTTTCGCACCTAAAATGCCTTTTTTTTATTTTAAAACTCTCGGTTTCTTATAGCAATACGAGTTTAATAATTGCGGTGTGCAGTATTTAATTGTCTCGTAAAGAATTACATGTAAGGGATGAAGCCCAAATCGTTGAAATAAGTCTATTATTTTATAATATTCTAAGAATATTATATACGTATTATATATATTATAATATATATATGATCAATATTATATAGTACTTCACACTATAACATGATTCTCCTTCGCTGCTTCTAATACAGCTCAACTAAACCAAAGAGATTCTTCACGAACTCAACAAAAATATATGTATATTTTCCTTACTATATTCTACATATTGTCATATATAAGTCTGAATCCTCAAATGCAATAACTGAATGAATGTTTACTTAATTTATTAATCAACTCACTTAGATTATTGTACATAAGTTTATCTAATCTAGAAATATCGATCAGATCCTTTACCTAACTCTACCACGTGAAGAGTCATATAGAAATATTCCAGTAATTTTATGATAGACTAAACTACGAATACAATGTATTTCTCATTGATATCCCTCCGTATTTATAAATGCTCTAAAACATGCATACATATATTCTTTGAGTGGAAAACAGTCATACAAACTCAGCTAATACATCTAACTATACAATAATATGATAAAAGACGCCTCTTCTATTAATTTATAACTGCCCAATATCACACCAGACTCCTTCCCATTAAATATACAATGATAAAACGAGCTACTGAGTGTGAGTTTACGGTAGGCAACTACAATAAATAAGTAGATACCGAGAAGTGAGGTCTGGATCATAGCGCGCTCTCTAAATCATTTGGTTGAAGTCAATGTTTTAAATAAAATATGAATTAAATAAGTCGGTAGTAATAAGAGATGATCAATTAGCATAAAATATAATTAATTAATTAGATAATTAGTATATATAATATATTATTATATTATTCTTATTAATGCAATTTAAATGGAGATTATTTAAAAAATGATCTGCTAACTGTAGTCGTCAGGCACATCCAAAATTGCCTAGCTTTAGAGAATAAGGGAACATATTTTATTGACTCGATATATATAATAAACAATGACACTGATCCCACTATATAAAAAAGGAATACGGGAGGTGGTAATGATGCCCGCATTCTTAAACTATATAGCCTCCACGAAATTCATAATAATATAATATATATATAATATTATTAATATAATATTAATATAATATATAATTAATATATATAATATATTAATATATATATATAAAATATTAATATATGATTAATATATATATATATATAAATAATATATATAATTATATTTATATATATATATATAATTATATAATATTTTACAGGTTAACCACCACTCAATCGACTCCAGAGCGCCTCTATCCAAAGTGTGGGTGTTAGTATAATTAATTAAAGGCTACATAGCCATAACAGTAAGATATCTATATGATTATTCAGCTACATACAAATAATTAATTATATAAATTATATAATATTTAATTTAAATCCAAAAAATTATAATCTAATATATATAATTAAATAATGCATTTCTTTATCAACACATTAATTTTAATCAATAATTATAATATTAATATTAATATATTTAATTTTAATTATTATTAAGAATTGACATATGTAAAGAACTATTATTATAAACTAATATTTTGTATAATTATTTTATATTTTATTTAATATATATCTTAGAGCATTAAAATATTTAGTAAGTAGCTATGTGGTAATTAACACAGATATATATAGCTACTTTAAAGGATCTAAAATTTAATTATTGATATATATATATTATATATGAATATATATATATATAATTTAATATATATATAAATAGATATATATATATATATTAGTGATGGGACGGATTTCCAAATCCAGCCTGATGAGCCTCGATCCAGATTAACGATACGGGTCCAAAAAGATGGACCCACGGTGATCGCCGATTTCACGATCGTTTTCCAATTCTTATATATATATACATAGACATAATTTACGTTACTACCTGTAGGAGTTCAATACCAACATTTTATCTAATTTCATATATTATTTAATTTACAGGATTACTAATATTTAGAGACAAGGGCATATTATATTCACTTAAATATTTATCAAATATTTTACCAAAATAAAAATATATATATATATTATATCAATAAAAACCTAAAATTAGTATATATTGATGAATAATATATAATATATATAAAGTATATATATATAAGGCAGGGGTGGGGTCTATATATATATATAATATATAATTATAATATATAATATATATATATATATATATATTATAATATATATTAAATTAGTATGTGAACGATTCCATAATTTCCAAGCGATGCCGATTCCCTCGAATACCGATTACCAGTCAATAAAGTGACCGATTCGATTAAGCCGTATTCCAATTCCGATTTCGATTTCATATTCTTTATTATAATATTATATATATATAATATATATATATATATTTATATATATATATATAATATTATATATATAATATAATATATATTAATATAATATTAATAAATATATTAAAATATAATTTTAATTATTATTTAATTAATTTATATATTTATATTTTTAATTATAAAATATTTTTATTAATATATAATATAATTGATAATTTTAGGTAGAATATAGAATCTCATGGTGTTACTTTTAGTGGATAGGTATTAATGCACTCCTGAATATTGCTAATAATTCTAATATTCAATATGTTATGAATCACAAGCTGCTATAAAATATGATATTGACTCTAAATTCTACACTTTAATTCTTTACTAATTTCTCAGTGTCAATTGACTTTCATCGGAAACACTAATTAAAGATAATGGATATACACTTATTATAATTTATTCAACCCCTGAAAAATATTAATAGCAATATTTATAATACTCTTAAATAATAATGATAATATATTTTATTCTATTATTTATGTTATAAAAAAAAATAATACCTTTATATTTAAATATATACTTAAAAGTATAAGATCTTATAGTAAGTCAATAAATTATACATATATATATATATATTTGTATCAAATTATTTGAACTAAAATTATTATAAATGTAAATAATAACCTAATTAACATTTCTCCCGTTCTGAGTGCTAATCACGTAAGTTTATTTTATAGCTATGAGAATTAAAATTATCTCATCTAATTACTGAAGGTTCTTTATCATAACTATCACCACGAAAAGGGGGCGAGCTTAAATATTTATTCTATTAAGCAAGTAACACCATTAATGTACTGAATGACTTATATTCTCACGTATAGTAATCACCATTGTATAAGTGACTTTCTGAAATTTTTAATATAAGAGTATTATTAATATTATATTGCTATATCTACTTTATATTAGACCTCTTATCAATTTTTTACTAATAATATATGGTGATTCATTTCTCCTTAGGAATGTAGTTATAGTTTTATTATTAGCAAAGATCTTCATTTTTTTTTCTTAAAATTGTGAAAAACTGCTTTCAAACAAGTTGATGTATGAATTTTATTCATTACTAGTTACTCACTATTTTATTTTAGTCACTATAATATTTCTGTTTGAATAATAATATAGATAGATATATCTAATAGATAGTGATTTAATTCATAGTAAAGTGGATAATTGTATCTATCCTTATATTTTATACAACATTAATAATCTTTACGCATACCATCCTCAAATATGCTTTAATAGAATTATTCTATCCACTATTATTAGTAAATATCTAATCCTATAAGAAATGTAGTAATAATACTCAGTGATGAATCAAGATATAGTAGGTACTAAGACTACACAAGATATGCGTAATCAGTTATAGAATTTGCTGTGTATTGTATTGTATGTTTTTATATGTATTTTAAAAGTTTTACATATTAAACAAATCAGTATCACTAAGTAATATAGGCGCTCACAAGATGAGATATCAATTCACGTCATAATAAGAAAAAATAAACTGAGAGAGAACAATGATATATACTACTCAACATTAGCCGCAGTGTTATTCAGTTCTTCCGTGAACCGTGGTATACAATATAAGAGAAATACAAGGTGTAAAGAAGAGTTTAACAGATTGTCAGAAGTAAAATTTCCACCCGTATGGAAATTCTCAAGGAGAGAAAATTCAGATCAGGAAAATTTCTATTAATATGGAAGTTCTACAAGGGAGGATATTCAGATAAGAAAATTTCAGTCAGAAAGATCAGAGAGATTTCAATTCAGGAGTCCCAAAATTTTAATTTAATTTATTTTTCTTCAAAAATATTAATTTATTTTCCTTTCCTATTCTCTTTTTAATCTTGGCGAATTATTTTCCCTGTCTAATTAATTTATTTTTGATGAAATAGCAATGATGATTTATCGTATTTATTCCAGTGATCATAAGATTTATGGCTTAATATAGTTATTTTTAATAACTGAATTTTTAATTATAAGTTTATTAGATTTTACTTAAGGCAGAGTTGTAACTAAAATGAGACTTTACTATTTCTCAGCAAATGAAACTCTTTGTTAATGAAATTATTATTATTACAACACATCAAACAAATCTTCCAATTTTGGAATTATATAAGAATGAATTTATTTAGTTACAAAACTGTATTAAATAAAATAATACAAATTTTTAATTAAAAATTACAATATTATGTAAACTGTCTTTTTTAATATTGTCTAGCTTAAGATATATAAGTTTTCTATCACAAATGGTTTATTATACATTCAAAAATGAATAACAAAAGTTTTAAACACTTACGAGAGATGTTATTTTACTTTGTGTCAAAATATTTAAATCTGAATCATATATCGTTAATCTTGTAAATGTAAATCCCACTTTAAGGAATTTAATATTTTTAGGACAATATATTGATTTCCTTATCTACATTAACTTAAATAACATTTAATTTTAAACTCTCTATTTACTGTTAAAAATTTCAATATTTTCAAGAGTGATCTTTGAAAAGTCGAATTTGGATTAATCAACTCAATCTTTCTAATAGTAAATCAGCTCTACTTCATGTTCATTTCTGTTTTTGAGATCAACATGAGAAGTTTCCTTTCAAAAAATAATCTCTCAAGAGTTCTTGAATTTGTTATTGAAAAATCTTGCACTTAATTATTGATTTAACGATCTAGGCTCAAAGGTTTACCAATAGAACATATAACAGTTGTACATAATATTCTAATTATCATAATTAGAAAATTAATGAAACAACACCATCAATATTAATAGATATTAACGGCCCATTATGTTGTATCAAATAATGCATCTCAAAGAATAATGATTTATAATTATTTTCATTAAAAGATTACAATTATATATTGTTACAATTATACCAATAAAGTAAGTTTTTATATCTTGTATGATAAACGTCAAGACTTATGTACTGAAAATTTAATATCAGTAAATTTAAAAAATGTAACAGCTAAATACAGATGTGATTGTTTTCTTAACTAACTTCAATGTTTCCGTATGTGTTGACATTAATACACAATACACATATTCTCAAAATTATTAGAATAATAGAAACTTCAGATATAAATATTAAAATGGAACCACCAATACAGGGTTATATTATATTACTCTTAAGGTAAAGCCATACAGAAAGCTACGCTATTTACGCTACGTATGTATTGTATGTTAGGCTTTACATTCTTTACATCAGGTGGCCACACAGGCTGCAATTCATACAAAAATATAGCAGATGTATTTGGGCTCGTCGAAGTATGTGGAAACTTTTGGTCTGAAGTTACTTTTTTTCAAATGGGTAT
Source organism: Trachelipus rathkii (assembly GCA_015478945.1). Classification (NCBI taxonomy): domain Eukaryota; kingdom Metazoa; phylum Arthropoda; class Malacostraca; order Isopoda; family Trachelipodidae; genus Trachelipus; species Trachelipus rathkii. Next base: position 68,031 of record JABUQX010005641.1, read on the forward strand.
TTCTTTCATTACGAATTAGTTGTAGTGATCCGTTCAGCACTTCAACTTTTATTCCAACCCACATAAACATGCTGTAATCAGTGGAACATACCTTCTTCGCTTATTGGAGCTGTAATTTCACCCTTCAAAGTTCGGCAAAAGTGAGAAGCGCTCTTAAAATCTCTCTGTCCCGGGAAAACAACATAATCACGGAGGTTCACAATGGATACAGAACTTTTTAAAATGTTTGTGAAGTTTGCGAATTCACTAATTCTACATAATTTATCAAATGTGAGATGATTAATTTAAAATTCTAAAGCGTCACAAGTTAAAAGTTTAAACCAAAGCATTATCAAATAAATTTCCGGATAAAATAAAGCTAGCAAAGCAATCCTAAAAAGTTTCTAATAAAGTAAATACACCGAGAACTGCATCTTGCACAACCCCAAGAATATTTGTTCCACCTGATTGAATATCAATTGGCTCCTTGCTTTGAATTTGTAGATCGATATCTTCCACAACAAAGGGGAATACCTAGAGGAGGCAATACTACGAAAGTTGAAATAAATGGTGACGTTCTGATTGCTCAACAACATGGTGGTGCAGCAGCAATGAAGAAAAGTTTTAGATAAAAATGTTTATTTAAACTGTCAAAAATATACAGCGGTATTGTATATTCATTGCTGTTGAGATTCATGTACTATCCTTTATTGACACAGTGAAAACAACTGGGCACTATTTTCGTTTACCAAGGTGGAAACTATTTTATTATAAAAAAAATTTGAAAATTCTTCCAGCAGAAAAGAAAATGGACAAAAGTAACACGAATATGGATAGTACAATTTAGAGAAGTTTCTAAAGCAATTGTTAAAGCTTTCGGGGAGCATGAGATGGATCAAGATATTGAACCTTCTTCAAAAGCCTTAAATCTTTTTAAATTTGTTATCACGAGCGAATTTGTTATAAGTTTGTGATTTAAACTTTATTCTCCTTCACTATTCCATCATGTAATACATTGCAGTCTCAATCATAAATGACAACAACTGCTTTTAATCATACTGAAAATGTCTTCCTTGTTTTGAGAGATTTTCGCTCAAAAGTATGAAAAATTTTCAAGAATTGTGGGAGTTGCAAATTTGGGACATAACTTCAGCTTTCTCTTAATGAAGAAATGAGTATGGCCAGTGTCAGAATCAATGTAATACGAAAATAAATCTAACAATTGCAATTATTTTTCTTATAATTGCTCAAACCAGTGAGCCACAGATCTATCCTTACAAATCTTAGTAAAATGATTCCATCGATATTTATTGAAAAGGTTTGCGAATTTTGTAAATAAACTTGATCTATGCAGTCACATTTGAATAGTTAAGGATTTTAGGCATCTATCTCACTCACTACATGCATTACAGAAAGATGTTTCTCTACTCTGAAAAGACTCAAAACATATTTTCTCAATTTTACAGGGGAGAAAAGACTAACAAATCTTACTATAATGAGTGTTCATCATAGCCACAAAAATAAATTTTGCTGTTAATAGGGCTAGAATAATAATTTTTCATATGTATAAAATATATTTTTTTTAAATTGCTGTCAATTTCAAAATATATTTATTTATTTTTATTTTATGCCTCTTTATTCAAGTAAGATTATATATATAGCTATTTATATATATATATTATATATATATATATATATATATATATATATATATATATATATATATATATATATATATATATATATATATATATATAAATGATTTAATAAGATAATAAGAATGGAAATGATCAAACAATATATTACCTTTAACTTCCTTGATGACGCAGGAAAATATTGATGAAAATAGAAGCGACAGTAAGAGGCAAAAGTATTAGCAATATGACGGTTAATGATGTTAGCAGCATTAGTAATATTATCAGTATGCTATATTAAGAATGATGCAACTCACACACACCGATAGAATACACACTGATGAGACAATAATAGTATTTTATTTTCATCAATACTCCTAAGCCCTCCAATTAATGATACCATCCACCAAAAACCATGGGACAAAATAACAGGAACTTGTAGTTTAACTTAAGTACATAAGTTTGTATTAATTTCTTAAATAATAACAATATCGATTCAATAGTAATGTAACATTTAATTTAACATTTTCTCCTACACCTGCAATAAAGAAACACTGATTAAATAGCTATTTACATAACCCTAACCCCTCTTATCAGGGTTTAATCGTACTCACCTCGTAAGATAATACCCTCTTATTCCCCATCACCTACTTGAACATCTTGATCCCTATTTCTCCAACACACCTATAAAAATCAATCTTAACCCTTTTTCTCCCCTTTCTTTCCTCTTTTCCTTTTACTCTACATTCCCCCTTTCCATGTACTGTTTAATATTTTTCACGCTTACTCTATCCTTTGTTAACACATCTGCTACTTGTTTTTCCGATCCATTCATTTCTTTTATTTCTTCTTTTTCCAACCTTTCTTTTAAACATCCTATGTCAATTCGTAATCTTTTATTCAAAACCCCAGATGTAGACCCTAAAGCATTTACCAGGGTTTTACTATCTACTTTCACTCTTATCTCTATTACGTCATCTGTCAATTCTGTCCATAATTCCCTTAAATACATTCCCGTGTCGATCCCTTCATTTAAGGCTAATGTCTCGGCTTCTATAGTTGACCTCGCTTTCCTTTTTGCAACCCCTGATTTCCACAGCAAAGGACATTTGTTCCCTAACTCATCCTTTATCCCTATTAAATACCCAATTTGTGATTTCATACCTTCTACATTCCCAAATGACGCATCCGTATAGATCTCAAATTCAAGCTCCCTACCTTTCAGTTTATCCATCCGCACATTCAGTTCTTTCTTTCTCACCTTTTCTATTACTCTATCTACTTCTTTCATGTTTTTCCCTGTTGCCTGTTTATTGTATTTACTCAGTCCACTAACGTCAAAAGATATGTCCATTCTGGTGTGTTGTGCAACCCAATTAAGCTTCCCTATATGTGATCTGTACCTTGTCATTTCTGTTTTTGTTAACTCTCTACCATTCTCAATTTTCCCATATACTTCCCTGTCCTTTTTTAATTCCTGAACGTATTTATTTTGACTAAGGAGAATAACCTCCTCCCGTTCTTCTATCTCTACTCCTATGTATTTAAAACTTTTTTCATCTTCATTTCCGATCTTTAGACGTTTCTTTAAGCTTCCTATCACCTCTCTTTCAAACTCTATTGTTCCCCCATACAATAAGTCATCTACGTGGGAACACATTATACCTACTAATTGACTCCTCTTCTTCCATCTATAGATGGTAGGATTAATAAAACTCTTTTCTCCCCCTGTCTCCTGTATCACCTTAATCAATTTTTCATACCAGATACGTGCTGCATCTTTTAGCCCGTACACCCCTTTGTTAAGTCTCCATACGTTCCACCCTTTCGCTTCCTTTGGCGGTCTGACATAAACCTCTCTTCTTATTTCATCTCCTTGTAGATACGCTGTTTTGATGTCCATACTTTTGCATGTCCATCCGTACCGCCCCATAATTGCCAGACACAGTTTTAACGTTTCAGTAGCGCACGTCGGAGCATCAGTTACTAGATCCTTCTCTTTTTCTTCGAATCCTCTTACTACCAATCGTGCTTTCTTTGTCATAACCCATCTTGTATTCATAACCTTTTTTCCTCTCCATTCAGTATCACATACTTCTGTGTAGACATTATTCTCTTTCCAACTGTCTAACTCCCGTCTTTTTGCTTCCAGTTGCTGTTTCAGTTCTCCATTCTCCTCTGTATTTTCAAAGTAAAAACTTTTATCTTCGTCCTTTCTTCTGTTTCTCTAGTTTCTGTCTGTTCTTCCTCTCTTAAGTCTTCCATACTTTCACTATTACCACTCTCTTCCATATCTGTTTGTTCTTCTGGTTTATGGGATTCTTCCATACCAGCGGTTAGATCCCTTATTTCAGGATAGTACCTTAAATCTACCCACTCCTTTTCGCCGGTTTGTATATCGATTATGTTGTAGCTTTGACTGTATTTTTTACTGCTTTGCTGCTCTTCCCAATATCTCGATTTTCCTTTCTTCCTCATCCTCATTCCATATCCGATACCTTTCCCCCTTCTTTAACGCCTCCTTGTTAATTTTCTTCTCTTCCATTGTCTCCTGACCATATGCTCTCTTCTTTTTACCTTTCTGGTATACCTCTTTCTTACTTCGCTTATCTGATATTTACGTACTTATCGCTTACTTTTTTCTCCTTCCTCCTTTCTTCTTCTCTTGTAATTCCTCTTTTTCCTCATACATCTGGTTCTTGTACTGAATCCATTTTCTTTTTATAAGTGTTTCAACCTTGTTATTCTTGTTATGTGCATCTGTTTTACCCCCGCACCGAGCTGTCCCATGTTTTACGGATAACCACCTTCATCTCTACCATCACCTTAAAGCTGGCCCTCTTCCATTCTTTTTCATTTTCCCTCTTATAATCTTATTCTTCCTTCTGCAGCTTCTTCTAAATTTGTGTTCTCATCACATTTTTAACAAGCTCTTCTTATTCCGGTCATCGGATTCTCTTTTATATGTATTTTCCCCTGGCTAAGATGTATTCAGTTTTAGTGGTAATGTTTTAATGAGCTCCTTCGTTTCCTTCTTCTAATAGCATGGTAATTTTCTTCTTTCCTTCCTCCACTGTTGGCACCTCTGACCTAAATTTTCTCCTGAATTACAGTTTGATTAAGGGCATAACTCCTTTCATGACATGACTATTCCTCGGTGGCATAGTCCCACGTTGAACATATTTCTAGGTTTGGGTACTTTCCTCTTTAGTTTCCTATTCTTTTTTTTCTCCCATTTTCTCACATATGCCATTACTCCATGGACTCTCTGCTGCCGTACATCTCATCTTTATCCCGAATCTTTCATTTAAACTTCTCATCTCTTTGTTATTAAATTCCAATCCATTATCTGTAAAGAAACATTCAGGTGCTCCGAATACACTAATCCACCTATCTAATACTTTCTCTGCTATTTCCTCCCCCTTCTTATTTCTTATCCACGTCCCCTGACAAAACCTCGTTGCGACATCAACCAATAGCAAAAACAATTTCCCTTCAAACTCCCCCAAATCCATAGCAACCACTTCATTAAACTTCTGGCTTTGAGGAAACCCAACTACTGGCCTCGCTGGTGTCCTTTTATACCTTATGCATACCTTACAGGTGTTACACAGGTCTTTCAGTTCCTCCTCTATCTCCTTTATCAACTCTTCACTAACCCCTTCTTCATTGTGATAGGCTGTCTTTATCATTCTCATGATTTTCTCCCAACTCCCATGACCAAATTGCAGATGTAACTTTAATAATTTAATTCTCCTTCCCTTTGGTTCTAATAACCATTCTCTCTTGTACCTACCATACCACATTTCATTATTATCCCCCTTTTTGTTAGTATCCAGTAACCCTACTCTAATGTGTCTTATGGTGTTATAGTGTAATGGTTGCGTACCTAATCGCCCAAAATAACTTTTTTAATATTTAAATTCTATATTACTTTTCATTTTTTCCATAGTCTGTCTCCCTATCACATTGGAATCTCACCTTTTGTACAAACTTCTGTCTAATCCAAAATTTTGATTCCCCCTACCCTACAAGGTATCTTCACGGCTTTGAAGGCCTCGTACTTGTTTTCCCCAAATACATACTGTCCTTTTATGGATTCTTGTTCCTCATTCATCCTCTTAATGTCTTCACTACTTATATTTACTAACACCTTTCCTAGTCATTTTCCGCAAAATGTTGCTACGGCACCAGTATCTAGAATTCCTTACATTTTCTGACCAATATCTCTTCTCTAATTGTTCTCCAATATCCTCATCTTCCTCCGAACTTCTCTTTTCTCTTTTTTCACTCCTCTCTAATACTATCTCTTTTTATACGGACATTAAATTGCTATGCATACTCAGATTTTGAATATCAATGCACTGGGTTCACTTTCCCCACTTGTAGGATTTTCTTGTGGTTTATATGTCGTCGTCCTTTTTGTAGCTGTCAGGTTCTCATTCCTTCTCTCCTTCCAATTTAATGCACTTGTACACTTTCTTTCTTCCTTTCTCTTTTGGCCTTCCATGCTCCTCTTTCTCAGAAATATTTCTGCAATGGTTTTTCATATTCAAATGTATACTCTCACTTCCCACTGAAGCTAAACTAACTGTTTCTTTGTTTCTTCAGGCCGATCTATCTAACAATAGTAACCTTTCATTTCTTTCTCCTACACTCATCCTGCATTCTCACATCCTATATATTCTTAAACTTGAATGCTACGTCGCATATTCTCCTCTTTCTTCCTTTGAATGTTAAACAAAAATCTCAATCTATTGAACCTATCACTCACCAAATTTCTACCATATACTACCTTTAGTGTCTCTACTATCAAGTTTATTCCCTCCTTTTCTATCAGTTGTGCATCTGGTATACCTCTAATCACCTTGAATGCCTCTCCTCTCAAACTTAATTTTACCTCTATCCCAGGGTACCTTGCAATTCCCTCCACATATGCTTCCCATGCTTTTACCCTGTCCAACCAAATTTCGAACTCTTCATCATCCTCTCCACCAAATCTTGGACAACTCCTATACTTATGCTCTCTCTCACCCCCTTTTTTTTTCATCCTCTGAACCTCCCATTTTCCAGAAATATCACCAAAAGAGATGTTAAATTAAACTGATTTAATAAGATAATAAGAATGGAAATGATCAAACAATATATTACCTTTAACTTCCTTGATGACGCAGGAAAATATTGATGAAAATAGAAGCGACAGTAAGAGGCAAAAGTATTAGCAATATGACGGTTAATGATGTTAGCAGCATTAGTAATATTATCAGTATGTTATATTAAGAATGATGCAACTCACACACACCGATAGAATACACACTGATGAGACAATAATAGTATTTTATTTTCATCAATACTCCTAAGCCCTCCAATTAATGATACCATCCACCAAAAACCATGGGACAAAATAACAGGAACTTGTAGTTTAACTTAAGTACATAAGTTTGTATTAATTTCTTAAATAATAACAATATCGATTCAATAGTAATGTAACATTTAATTTAACATTTTCTCCTACACCTGCAATAAAGAAACACTGATTAAATAGCTATTTACATAACCCTAAAACCCCTCTTACCAGGGTTTAATCGTACTCACCTCGTAAGATAATACCCTCTTATTCCCCATCACCTACTTGAACATCTTGATCCCTATTTCTCCAACACACCTATAAAAAATCAATATTATATATATTTCTCCCCTTTCTTTCCTCTTTTCTTGGTAAGGAGAAAATAGTTAGATGAAGTACAGAAGTAATTATGAAGTTTTTAAAATCTTTTATTTTTTACATTCATGAATAAGAAAAACATTTATACTTTTTTTTTTCAGACACGCTGGTGATATTTCAAACACAAAATTTGAAGAAAGTTTCGAGAAATTTTTTTCAGTTTGCGATCAAATGGAACTTCATTTAGTAAGTATTTTTATTTCGATTATACATAAGACTTATTAAAAGAAATTACCGCAAATTTTATTTGAATTGAACGAAAAAAATTATTTTAATTTTAACAAATGTTTAGGCCATATTTGTCTTATTAAATTATAAACAGGGAGTTTGAGAGGATAAAGATGAATCTTAAGGCAGTGAGTTAAGAGAGAAATACTATATATATATATATTATTATTAATATATATATATATATATATATATAATATATAATATATATATATATATATATATTATAATATATGAGCTGTCCTAGGCTTTTCCCGAAATGGGGATAGGGTGCGAAAACAGTTACAGAAAATCTGAGGCATGTATTGAGTATTTCCAGAAACAATTACTAAGTGTTAGCGGGACACAATCCAGCTACCACTCGGTCTTTTTTTTAAGTTCGCCTTTAGGACACGCCAGCACACGTACGTTGTGGAGATTCTTTCTCCAACACACGAGGATTTTAAGTGAACAAGGTAATGACAGACGGTACTTCTGACAACCCTCTTCTTACTACTTCTCTCCTTCTCCTCTCAGGTATCCTAAGGCCATTGGCTGTGATTACATTTGATCGGGTGGCCCAGATGGCATTCTATCTATGAACGTTTGGAAGGCGGGTGGCTCGGATGGCATTTCTCCAGAGTTTTGAGGGAGGGAGTGTTCTTCCGTGCTGTCACCGCCCCTCGTTCAAACTATGTTCCTCTTGTCCTCATACAGACTTCCTCAGTGTTGGAAGAACGCACATGTCAACCTATTCGAAAAAGGAAGCGGCTCTGATCCTTCTAAATATCGCCCTATAGCTCTTACTTGTATTACCTATCTAAGATCTTTGAAGAACCTTCTCAACTCTCATTCTTAGATCATCTGGAAAGTCATTCCTTTTTTCCGATAGCCATTTAAGGATTTCGGGCCGCTCTAGGTCTAATGGGAGTATACTTTCTGTTATAACCCGATTTTATGTTTTCTTCCCTCTTAGGAACTTGGAGAGACTTGTGTGATGGCACTTAACATATCCAAAGCATTTGAGCGGGTATGGCACTCTCCAAGCTCCCCTCCTTTGGGTTTCCTCCTCCTACTTTGCTTACTTATGTCTTAGTTTTCATTCAAATGATTAATGTCGGCTGTTGTTGAGGGGCCTTCTTCTTCTTTTTTTTCTATCAATAGTGGTGTTCCAGGTTCTGTCCTATTTCCTACTCGATTTTCGCATTTTTCTTTAATGACTTTTATCTATACTAGTTCTTCATCTTTCATCCACTCTTTTGCTGATGACTCAATTCCCAATTCTTCAACTCATTTCACTTCCGCTCCCTCTTTTACTTCTAGAATTGCCCCCTCGTTTAATCCTTCCGATTCTATTCTCGCTGATCTGGGCTAGAGATTTCTGTAATGGGGGTCGTCATCAACCAGTGGGAGTAGCAAAATATTAATTAATTTCTTTTAAAACCTGGGACTAATAATTCAACTTCTACAAAGCTCCCTCTCTAAAACACCTAACTTTCCTATATTTTCGACGCCCAAGGAGTGTTCTTCAAATGTTGTGAGTTCTGTTAGTGAATATAACAGTGAGAAGCATCGAGAGCTTCGCCGCTCACAGCATAAACGAATTAATTGTATGTTTTCAGTATACAGGTCACGCTTCACAACGGTTTTAGGCTAGGGAGGGGGCTCGCAAACGAATTAAATACTGGGTAGTCGTAGTGTTTTAGACTGCGAAGACTTTTTTTCGCTCTTCTCAGTTTCTCAGCCTATACAAGGGTCTCATTCGCCCTTGTTTGGAGTTCTATCTTCTGGGGGGGGGCTCTGGTTTCACCCGGTTTTTGGACAGGGTCGAGTCAAAGGCCAAAAGGCTTATAAACTGTCCTGAACCTTCAAGCTCACTTGACCTTCTGTCTTTGCGGCGCGATGTTAGTGCTTTATCTCTATTCTATAGGTACCTTAGCGGCAGATGCTCGAGGGAACATATCACTCTCGTACCACCACCTTTACGACGCCCTCGTGACAAGGGGTGCTGTATGCGCACGAGTTCTTTGTGTTTGATTTGGTAATCCAGGCTAGTTCACTGCGGTGCTTTCTTCTTTCCTGCCACCTCTGTTCTGTTAAATTCTCTTACATCATCTGTGTTTCCTGCTGAATTTAATCTCCCTCACTTTAAAGCCTGCGTATGTGGTCATCTGCTTGATATGCGCTAGAGGGTGAACTTTTGAGCGAACTACACCCCCCTCCTTGAATAGGGCTTTGCCCGTGAGTGATGGTGACAACTGTAAAAAAAAAAGAAAAAAAAATTAAAAGACAAATCTGGAATCAAATGAAGGAAGCGCTTGTTAGTAGTGCAAGAGAAGTATGTAGATGTGCTAAAGTAAGAACGTTAACAGTAAGTGGTGGAATGAAGAGGTGATGAAAGCGGTTTAAAGTAAAAAAAGAAGCGTGGTTGAATGTACTAAAAGCCAATGATGAGGTTTCAAAAGAGATGTTTGGAATCATATAACGAGGAAAAAAGGAAGACTGAAAGTTTCATACATAGGATGTAAAATAAGGTAAATGAAAAGTTTTGAAGGAGGTTGAATGGGGACTTAGAAGGGAATAGGAAGCTATTTTGGATGGAAGCATGAAAGATTAAGAATGAGAACAAGGGGAATCTGCATAGAATAATGAATAGGGATTGTGCTTTCGTAACTGATGAAATGGATGTGAGGAGGGTGTGGAGGGAACACTTCGAAAATCTGCATAACATTGCAGCAGTGAAGTAGTGAATAGTGAATGTGTGTGGGGTTTGATGGTGAAGAAGAAATAGGTATTTTGGGGATGGAGTTAATGGGTAGAGTGACAAGGTTGAAGAATGGTAAATATGCAGGCATAGATGGAATTACTGGTGAAATTATCAAGAATGGAGGCTAGATGGTGATTGAATGGGTTTGGAAGTTGTGTAACAAAGCATTTATGGAGGGTATATGCCATAGAGCTTCCGTATTAATCCTGGCAAATGCCTGTTGCAAGTCCTTAAAACTTAAATATAATTTATTCTTCTTTCTCATTTTCTCAATCATTTGTTTCAAAGTAAAAATTTGATCCACACATCCTCTACCACTTCTAAATGCACCTTGTTCTTCACTAATCAGTCCTTCTGTCAGTCGACATTCTCTTTCAACCAAAATACCAGCTTATATCTTCCTTACAACACTCATTAAACTAATTCCCGTATAGTTCCTGCAGTTCGCTTTATCCCCCTTACCCTTATATAACGGTACTATTAATGTTCTCCAATCTCTCTCTGTCTCTCTCTCTCTCCTCTCTCTCTCTCTCTCTCTTCTCTCTCTCTCTCTCTCTCTCTTCTATCTTTCTCTTCCTCTACTCTCTCTCTCTCTCCTCTCTCTCTCTCTCTCTTATCTCTCTCCTCTCTCTCTCTCTCTTCTCTTCTCTCTCTCTCCTCTTCTTCTTCTCTCTCTCTCTTCTCTTCTCTCTCTCTCTCTCTCTCTCTCTCTCTTCTCATTCTCTCTTCTTTTCTTTCTCTCTCTCTCTTCTCCTTC
>JABUQX010005642.1:0-2500 GCA_015478945.1 Trachelipus rathkii
TATGTATTTCTTGTTTATAAAATCCACCTTTATGGATTCTCCATCTAAATCTTTGAGATAATGAGATAATATAATTTCAACCCTTCATTAGGAATTCCTTTACACTATCTAATCCTTGAAAACTCTCTAGACCATCCCGCTCCATATCCTTTTCTAACCTGTCATCAGCTCTAAGACACTCTTAATATCGTTTCCTTTATTCTGATTATCTTTAATTTTTAAACGACCTCTTGGTTTTTGCCTGAATCACGATGGTGTCTTCAGCATTTCTAAAGGAGTGTCTTTATAGTTCTATGAAAAGATCTATTGTAAGAATAAGCTAGGTCATCGAGTATGTCAATATACTTAAAAGTGTTCATATCTTAGTAAAGTATCTATGCATTCGTTCTTTAATCGTACGCTGAACTCTTTCTACAATAGCAGCTTTATTAATGGAAAATATGTTAAAATATCCTTATCGTATTCAGCAATAGTTTCCTGAAACTCTCTACCTAGAAATTCGCTCCCCCTATCCGTGCAAATCAGTTTTGGATATCTATCATCATCCCTTATAATTTCTCTCACTGCAGCCGCCACTGTATCTGATTTTTTATCTTTTAAAGCTTTTAACCATTGACGTATACTCTAGATACTTATGGTTAAAAGCTTTAAAAGATAAAAAATCAGATACAGTGGCGGCTGCAGTGAGAGAAATTATAAGGGATGATGATAGATATCCAAAACTGATTTGCACGGATAGGGGGAGCGAATTTCTAGGTAGAGAGTTTCAGGAAATTATTGCTGAATACGATATAGGATATTTTAACATATTTTCCATAAATAAAGCTGCTATTGTAGAAAGAGTTCAGCGTACGATTAAAGAACGAATGCATAGATACTTTACTAAGATGAACACTTTTAAGTATATTGACATACTCGATGACCTAGCTTATTCTTACAATAGATCTTTTCATAGAACTATAAAGACAACTCCTTTAGAAATGTTAAAGATAAAACCTGTGGTAGAGTTGAAACGTAAAGTTTGTAAAATTAAAGATAAATCCTGTATAAACGTGAATGATTACGTAAGAGTTTCTAGATCTGACGACAAGTTTAGAAAAGGATATGAAGCGGGATGGTCTAGAGAAGTTTTCAAAGGTAGATAGTGTAAAGGAATTTCCTAATGAAGGGTTGAAAATTATATTATCTCAAAGATTTAGATGGAGAATCCATAAAAGGTGATTTATAAACAAGAATAGCAGAAAATACGATTCGATTCCCTGAGAGGTAATATGTATAATCAAAAAAATATTAGATCGAAAGGTAAGGGTAAAAATAAACAGTATCTGGTGATGGGTAGGTTATCCTAACAAGTTTAATTCATATATAAAAGCTAGTGAAATAATCACGAAACATTAATCATTAGTCATCGTAATCATGGAGAGTGTAGATCACTTTTATTTAACTCTCCCGTCTTCATCCTCCTTGGATCTACATCCTGATAATAAAGTCTCGGATTTTACAACCGAGTTAATGAATCCTATCCAACTTAACAGAGATCTCTATGAGGTAGGACTGTGCGAAATGATATTAGACGCAAATATTGAAAATCTCCCTCAGACACGTCATTGGATAATGATATACAGAACTGCAGATTAATATTAAATCTATATTAAAAATAAAAACACATCCGATTTAAAACGTGTAACATATATTTATATATATATATATATATATTAATATATATATATTATATATATATATATATATATATATATTATATATATATATATATATATATATATATATATATATATATATATATATATTATAATATTATATATATTATATATATATTTATAAATATATATTTTTCTATTTAATTATAATATCATACAAATAATAATAAAAATAATAATAATAATAAAAATAATAATAAAAATAATAATAAATAAAATAATAATAATTATAAAAAATATAAAAGAAAACATAATGTTAATAAATATATGATGTAAGCCAGTAAAACAGTAAAAACTAATCCCCTCAATTCCTTTGTTGCTAAGCAACACCGCTATTGATTTTACTGTTTTACTGTCTTAAAAGGTCTGTAAAGTATATGTTTTAATAAAATTTCGTATACAATTGTAGTAAAATAAAATGATTATCATAACAAGACATCTGTGTTTTTTCTCTGACATAATATAATAAAAATAAAAATAAAATAATAAAATTAAAATAAAAATAATAAAAATAAAATAATAAGATTTATTATAGAAGTTTTAAGAAACTTTGAAATAATTTTAGTTATAATTGAATGAGTAATATAAATGTACGTTTTTAATTAAAACATAAAAATGTTTAAACATAAATATACGCTTATGTTCATGACAAAAGAACTTATTTGATATGTTAAACAGGCGTGGGTCTATAATTGTTGTGTGTGTGTGTGTGTGTAGGTGTAGGGTCTAGTGTATGGCTGGGTGGGTAGGTGTAGGTGTGTGTGTAAGTGTGGTGTGTGTGT